>HG996544.1:4590000-4712500 GCA_905340365.1 Vespula germanica
TTGTCGATAACGGTATACGCCGTCGGGCCAACTTTCGACCGGTTACTTTGTGTTTCTTTCTAACTCTATCTTCTATCTATATATCACTCTCGTAATATCGTCCACTCGTCCTGAGATGAATGAAAATCTCTTGTTTTAACTTACGATCTATCGGAAAGCATTTAATGTCGATTCCTACGAGACTGTTTTTCTTTCTTTCTTTCTTTCTTTCTTTCTTTCTATCTGTCTACTTTTTTTATAATATTTGTTATTTTATTTCATTTCATTTTATTTATTCTTTTTTCTGAACGGAACAAAAATACGACACGCACTATCATAAAATAAAATGGCGCGAACACTCGACGAAATACAAATTCGTCAATCTTCGATTCGATCTAATTGTAAAACTACGCGTATTTTTTGAACATAAATATATACTTGGTATGAAAAAACGAACAAAGCGTATTCTTAATTTTTTTGTTTTTACTTTGAAAAAATCTAACTTTTTATAATCGTGTCTCTTTCTCTTTTTTTTCTTCTCTTTTTCTCTCTCTTTCTTTCTATCTCGTTCGCGCATGTGCATTCTTTACGATTTTCTTTGCCAAGAGAAAATCCGTCACCCACGTTCTCTCGTCAAACTCACGATAAATGTCAAGGTGACAGCTACGAGAGATCTATTTTTACAGATAAAAAATAATAACCTACGAAGCGCGGTTCGATCGTGCATAAAATCGACGAAAGATATATATCTCTTTCGTTAACCATCGCGTTGCTTACTTCTCTAATCATTTTTTCAAACTCGATCTGTACATTTTTTCTAATAGGACAATCCATAGAGGAAATAAAGATAAAAATGATGATAATGGTCATACGACAATGATCATGAATGACAACGACGACGACGACGACGACGACGACGACGACGACGACGACGACGACGATGATGATGATGATGATGATCCTTTCGTCGAGCGTTCGCGTTTCTCGTCGCATCAAATGTATATGTATATACGTACGTATGTATATATGTATGTATTTACGATGAATATGTATGTACCATATATAGTACTTATCACGAAAAAACACGTAAAACAGCAACCATAGAAAAACATATTTTCGCACGTAATTCTAATGATCACAACAGCTTCGACGGCGATTAAATAACTCGTGTCACGATTTCCTTATAGCGACGACGCGACGCGTATGCGTCTCTCCTTCGTCGCGTCAGGTACATACGTTCATTCTAACGTGCACGTTGAGTATGTATGCTTGTATATATTTACTTATGTATGTATGTATATATGTATGTATGTATGTATGTATGTATGTGTATGTATGTATGTAGGATGCATGTATGTATATATGTACACGTGCATATTCCCACGAAACATCCCTCTTTCCTTTTTATTATATTTTTAACGTGACGGATAATAAATTCTAAGTAGCATCGTTACAAAAATCTTACAACTATTCAACAAAAAGCAATCTCGTTAACAACTCTTATCTATTTTGTTAAATCCCCCTCGTTTCCAGTCGTATGTTATATTCTCTCTTTCCTCTCTTCTTTCATCGACTCAGTCTTTCATCATGTTTCATCATCCCTCTCTCTCCCCCTCCCTCCCTCTCTTTCTTTCTCTGTCTCTCTCTCTCTATCTCTCTCTCTTTCCCTCTTTCTTTTCTATTTTTTTTTTGTATAAAAGAAGAAGCAAGAAGAAATTGAAAAAGAAGAAAAAGGGGAAATATGTGTCTTTTCTATGCTCGCATTATCACGCAGGGATATTGATAATCATATAGAAAATGTCGATTTGCATTATCGACGGAGGTACTAAGTTTATTTTTATAATTGTGTCCCTTACGATTATTAAGCTCGTATTAGATTTCGGTTTGAGATTTCTGGATTATATGGAAATGAAGGGATAATAATCTTCGAATAGACAATGAGAAAGAGAGAGAGAAAGAGAGATAGAGTATTGATAATGGGAACGAGAAAGAGAGAAAGAAAGGATAGAAGAGAGATAGACGTCGCATTGGTCGATTAAAAATGTTTTGTGCAAAATCCGATATCGTCTGGTGGAAGAAAGTTAATACTAAAATGGATCGACGAGTCGTTATCCCCGAAGATAATTCACTCTCTATCGCGTTAAAGATGAAATTGTCGTGGTAAAATGAGAGAGAAAAGAGAGGATGATGATAACGATGACGATGATGATGACGATGACGATGATGATGATAGTGACGACGTCGATTATGATGATTGTTTGTTTGGCATGGAGTCGTTGGGACCGAGTAAAATTTTATAGAGAATTAAGAATAAAAATGAATAACGAGATTACATGACCTCGCATTTCTCCTTCAGGCTTATCGCATTGTGACTTTCTACCGGCTGCAACGAGACGGAGCGATTCTTCTCGAGAGTAAGAAGATCCCGGAAGAGCGCGTTAACGTTGTGATTAGTCTTCGCGGATGTCTCCAAGAAACCACAGCCCCAATTGGCTGCTTCCGCTGCGCCTTCGCTCATCGAAACTTCGCGTACGGAAGGACTCTCGTCACATTTATTACCAACCTGTTCGAGAGAAGTAAGAAATGCAAATCGAAAGAGAATCCATCAGGAATGATCGTGAACTGGCAAGTAAATAGCAGATACATATTAACCACTTGCGCTAGGAAATAAGATACTATACAGGTCGATTATTCTTTAGCGAAAATGTGAACAATGATGCGTACCAAAACGTCGTTTGTCATCGATAAGGTTTCGAGCGTAGATCAGTTCGGAAATATCGGATAGTTGAATAACGTAAAAATTATTTCAATAATATCAGTTCGTTGTAAATTAAACTGGACGCGTTCGTTACACGCGCCTCCTGAGATATTGCTGCCAGCAGCGCGAGTGGTTAAGTTTATGCTCTGCAAATGAATTGAGACTCTTTACGGGGAAACAGAAAAAAAAAAACAACGAAAACAAAACTATAGACTCTTACCAGCATTATCGGTATCTGTGAGATTTCTTGACCCTTCAGCTCCCTTATCACAGCCCAGATCGGTCGTAGCTCCTCGAAACTTTGCCGTGAGCATACCGAATATACCAGGATGAAGGCGTGACCCTTACTTATGGAGAGTCGTTGCATCGCGGGAAACTGATGGGAGCCGGTTGTGTCCGTAATTTGAAGCGTGCATATGTTTTTGTTGCAGCTTATCACCTAGAAATGATTTTTTTTATACGAGACTCTCGCAAGGCCTTCTCTGGCTCCCTCAATTTTTGGGGACATTCTCACACGCTTCTCGTCGCGTGCACAGCACGAATCCCACCAGTGTCCTCGCGATACTTAAGGACGAAGCTTTCTTTTTATCTTTTCTTTTTGATCATTGCAGACCATCCCTGATAAACGCGAATAATAGAAACGAAAGAAGAAAAAGAGAGAAAAGAGAATATACAAATAAAAAATAAATCACTTCGGAAAGTGATCTAGCCGGCTGACTAATAACTGTATATACTACTGTCGATTATACTACATACTATTACTACACACTATTACTATTACTACTACTACTCTTCGTACTAATTCTATTTTTATCGTATCACTAAAAAGATATAAACAAAATTTTTTAATAGAACCTACCACTATCGATCGATAATCTCTTATAATATCGAATCTCATTGAATAACAAAATCAAAGATGCAATTATCTCAAAACATCGAATTCGATTAACATCGTTTCGTCATTGAATATCAACATTGATATCTACATATAATTCTAAGCGAAACGAGAGAGGAAAGAAAAAATAACGACGAGAGAAAAAAGGAAAGAAAATACGTAAACGCAGAAAGAATGGATAAGGACCGCGCGCGATGCACGGCGAGTCATGCACAGAAGAAACGTCGCTGCAAGTAACGTTGCGTTGCGTTACGTTGCGTTGCGCGTTGCGGTGCGCCAAAGGATTAAAGGAAGAAGGAAGAAAGGAAAGAAGGAAAGAAAAAGAAAGAAAGGATGGAAAGATGGAAGGACTGGTAAAAAAAAACCAATCGGAAATGATGTCGATTATACTTTACGTACTTACCTGTCTATAAGTATCCTCGATGGTTGGTATATAGGACTCACGAAAGGTTCCTTTCACGAAGCGCAGGACGAGAGAACTTTTGCCAACGCCACCCGCCCCAAACACGACGACACGATAGTCGTTGCTCTGCTCCGGCATCCTGACATCTGCCGTCCCGATGATATAAACCCCCGTCTTTCGGGGTCCCCTTTCCACGTTTAGGAGTGACTCGAAACCTCCTCGTCGGCCGACCTACCGCACACACGACGACCTAACGTCAGATGGATGAAGGAGTTGCGTTGGGGGTGAGAGAAAAAGAGACAGAGAGAGAGAGAAAGAAAAAGAGAGAGAGAGAGAGACAAACAGACAGACAGAAAGAGGGAGGCATCCCCTACTATTACCACCACCACCACTACCACCACCACTACCACCACCACCACCACCACCACCACTACTACCATCGTCATCACCCCCATATCCGTCTCACCGCACCGCACATCACACCGCATCGCACCGCACCGCACCGCACCACCCACGACAATTCGAAACTTCGCGAAAAGGTTATGTCGCCCCTTCCCGCCGTCACTGATCTTTACGCGTACAGGAAATGCGACCTCTCTAATCGACACGCTGCACGGACTTTACGAACTTCATGAAATGAAAGAAGATATTGTTAGAAAATGAATGCATTTTTTCTCTCGTAGATGAAAAGAAATGTAACAGATCGTTTAATCGCGTTAATAATTGATATCAACTTAGTATATTATCGATAAAATTTAGTACCATTACTTACGACACGAGATCTTGCGTATGATCGTTTAATAATAATACGTCAAATCGTATTTGTTTCATCACGTTGGATAGCTTGGAGGCAAATGATCGTTCCCTGACCCTTTTTTGAAAGAAACGTATGTAGCGACGGCAGATGCGGTACGAACGGTGTTTATTCTCATGAAATACACGAACGAAGAATTTAATGAACCTGTTCGGTTGGACGACGCCCTCGAAGGAATATCGTTCCTCGTTGACGAAGGCTGCAGTTGTCAAGGTGGTTGCTCCTTTAATGTCAACCACCCTTCTTCACTCTTGTACTTCTTTTTCTTTCTTCTTCAACAATGACGACGATTGCAGAACACGTTAAGGAACTACGTAAAACACTACACTGATTCGCACGATGCGATAGGTGGAATCCTGGGAGAAATGCCGCTGCTTTGTTAGTTGCAAGCTCATCGACCGTCCTTGTGCACTATTATAACCACCTTCGATCCTCTCGTACACCTCTAACCGCTTGAAAAATGATAAGATTTATATAATTCTTGGAATGGAGGGACACGTTTACGCAAATCAATTCTCTTACTTGACTATTCTCATACGATAGACCGAGAACACCGGTCGTACGACGTTATTTCGCCGATCGATTAAAGCACTTGCATCCGATTTTTCCGCGTCAACGACATCGGCATATTCGGTACTCTCTTTCTTCCTCCCGCCCATCATCCTTCCCACCGAGTAATCTATCCCCACTCCTACCACCCGGTTTACTCACACGCACGGTCGCTCCCACCTGCTCCGCAACGAACTAGGAGGATGCGCACGCACATTAGTCGTCGCGACTCGTTACGACGAGCGCGTGTGATTCTTGATTAGAGGTTATTTTGCGTTCGACGGGCGAATCGATCGTATCGGAGGAACGTAGGATTTCAATTCGTAATAAATAAGAAAGGATAAGAAGGTTGTCACTCTTTTAGACTCGATTTAGATTACGTCTAACGTCTCTCTCTTACGTAGTAATAGCAGATACGTGCGTTAATACGTGCGCGTTACGTATACTTTACACCGAAGAGGAATCGCAGAAAATCAATAGGACGTCGCTTCATCGCGTACAACGCTTTTTGAACCTCGAATACGCATAATATTCGATAATAAAAATATAAATATTCTTTGTTACACAACTTTCTTATTTTCTACAAATATATACAGACATTTTATTTATTTATTATTACTCGATATCACAGATGTATTACGTAGAAAACGAAGCTGACAAACGTTCGTTGATTAGAAAGGAACAAAAATTAAGGACAAATCTCGTTTATTTAGGTTTCTTTGAGTATTGGATTTTTCTTTGTGATGTCACTGCCCTCGTTTTCGATCGTATCGTAAGTCCACTTGCGATTGATCCTAAAGAAGCGATGTTTCTTTCTTTTTTTTTTTTTTTTGTAGAAATAATATTTACTAACTTACGTAGACCATGACGTAAAAAAAGTCACCTGCACTCGTGGCCACACTTTGAAGAGGAACATTTAGGACATGGAAAATGACATCCCGCACATTCCAAACTTAAACAATCGCATAAATCGTCTCCGGTTATAACCCAAATACCTTCATCATTGTACAAGGTGTGACGTTTACTTCCTTGATACAAACGACGGTGTAATTTACGTTTTTCTCTTTCGCTACGTTCAGGATCAAAATTTCGAAGAAATTTTTTGGTTATGTTGTCCACTGCTCTTTGTCTCGAACCTCGACCACCTCTCTACATTTCCATAACGTATAAAACAACACATTAATCTTTTGCGTAATATTTTTTAATAGTTGTAGCATAATAAATATTCATCCACTCGCGTTTTAAGAAAATATGCAAATTAATATTTACAGATCGTGATGGCATTTCCACATTGTTTACTTGTTGCGTCGTAGCTTCTTTGGAAGACGAGTTCGTTTCCATGTTCGTTTTCAATATTTTTTCGTCAGACATGATCTATTGTCACCGAATTATAAACTATATGTAAAAAGTAATAGAATATCGCACACGACAATATTAAAAAGATACTGTTATTTAGATAAATGAACACTATTATTGCATTTTGTACAATATTGCGACAATACAATGGACTACAATAAACAAACTATTCGCGTTAACGCGATAAAATAACCTATACTTTCAAAAACTCTAGTAGATCTGTAACAAAATATATGGCATATATTTTACAAATGAGTTCTTTTTACATACGCCACTACATCGACAATCGTAATATATAAATTTTTAATTATACAACACTTGTTGATAAAAATTGTTTTTTCTTATGTCTTACAATTGATATCAATAATTTTTTTGTTTTATTCGTGAGCTAATTGCTTGACTCATTTCGGTTCGATTCGATTCTACTCGACTCGAATCGATTTTGCAATGCTCGACTTACTTCGATTCGGTTCATTCGTGTTGTTTGGCATAACCTATCTATAAGGTATACAAAAAGGCATGGTTATTTATTATAGATGAAAGATTAGTAATTTATATATAATGGCTCACAAGACAAAGGAGAAAGTAAAAATATATAAGAAAAAACGACAAATTCCTGAAAGTAGAATTATTGAAGATCTACAATCAAAATACAATGATGTAAGTCTGATATTCGATTTAACCATTATTAACCTCATTCGATTATAAAATTATGTTTCTTTTTAGATTGATGAAACTAAAATAAAAAAATTTATTGATATGCCATTATCAAATAAAACATTGAAGGGATTGAAAGAAAATAATTATATTGAATTAACAGATATTCAAAGACAAAGTATTGGATTAGCTTTAAAGGGTAATGATATATTAGGCGCAGCAAAAACTGGTAGTGGAAAAACATTAGCATTTCTTGTACCGGTAAAAATTTGATCTTAGACATTGCCATATCAAATTATATATATATATATATTGTTTATTATATCTATTGTATTGTATATTTTTATAGGTATTAGAAATTTTATATTGTAAGCAATGGACAAGATACGATGGTGTTGGTGCACTTATTATTACACCTACAAGAGAACTCGCTTATCAAATATATGAAACTTTACGTAAGGTTGGTTTATACCATGATATTTCAGCAGGTCTGATTATCGGGGGAAAAGATTTGAAATTTGAAAAGAAACGTATGGATCAATGTAATATTGTTATATGTACACCGGGTCGTTTGCTTCAACATATGGATGAAAATCCTCTCTTTGACTGTGTCAATATGCAGGTATATATTTTATTAATTTATATAGATATATGAGAATATTCAGTTATGTTTGTTATTTATAGATATTAATTCTCGATGAGGCAGATCGTTGTTTAGATATGGGTTTTGAAAGAACTATGAATTCTATAATTGAAAATCTACCACCTAAGCGACAGACACTTTTATTCTCAGCAACACAGACTAAGTACTCATATTTATTTTTTTGTTATATCAGTTCTAATATTTTCTAAATTTAATAATATTTTTATATCTTATATACTTAACGTTTTTTATTAGATCAGTTAGAGATTTAGCTAGGCTAAGTCTAAAGGATCCTATGTATGTATCCGTGCATGAACATGCTGAACATACTACTCCTGAAGGACTTCAACAGTCTTACATTGTTTGCTCTTTGGAAGATAAAATAGCGATGTTATGGTCTTTCTTGCGGAGTCATTTGAAACAAAAAATAATCGTGTTCTTTTCTAGTTGCAAACAGGTATTTCAAATATTATTTATCCATTTTGTTATTTATTAAGTACTTTGTTAACTATAATTGAAACAATTATTATAAAGGTCAAATATGTTTATGAAGCATTTTGTCGTTTACGACCAGGAATAAGTTTATTAGCTCTGTATGGTACACTTCATCAGCTTCGAAGAATGGATATTTACGAATCATTTTGTAAAAAACATTATGCTGTATTATTTGCTACAGATATCGCTGCACGAGGATTAGGTAATTGATTATATCAATAATTGTTTCTTTTGTAAAGAAATTGCGATTAACTAATATAATTTCAGATTTTCCTGCTGTAAATTGGGTAGTCCAAATGGACTGTCCTGAAGATGTAAATGCGTATATTCATAGGGCAGGTAGAACAGCTAGATTTCAAGCAGGTGGAGAATCTTTATTAGTTTTACTACCATCTGAATTAGAAATGGTTCAACAACTTCAGGAACGTAAAATACCAATAAATATGATAAAGTAAGATTAAAAGAGTAGTATACATTCACGTTATGATAGACATACGTATCGATTATTAATTATTTATTCCTTGTTTAGAATTAATCCAAATAAATTACATTCGCCACATCGCAAACTTGAAGCATTATTGGCTCGAGATGTTTCTTTAAAAGGAAGTGCTCAAAGAGCTTTTGTAGCGTATATTAAATCAGTTTTTTTAATGAAAGACAAACAAGTATTTAATGTAAAAGCTTTAAACACCGATGAATATGCAAGGTAATAGCAGTATTTAATATCTAGATGATGTTTAGAAGAAAATTTAATTTATTAATTTTATGTGTGTTCTTTTTTTTAGATCATTAGGTTTAGCTATTCCACCAAGAATACGATTTTTACAAAAAACGCAAAATAATACTTCTAATATACAAAAAGAAATAAATAAGGAGAATAAAGAAAGTGATAATTTGGACATATGTAATAATAGTGAAACAAATAGATATACTTCTAACGAATCTGATAACGAAGATGACAATGCGATGAATCACATATCGCATGCTCGGAAACATGATAATATTAACTTTATGGATGGTAAATCAAAATAATGAAAATACATAATTTTATTACAATTGTTCTTACTATTTTTTATTACACAGATGATAGCGACGACGATTTATTGACCGTGAAGAGGAGAAATATAGATATTGATGATATGTCCGATGGTACCGAAAACATAAAAGATGATAAGAGTAATAAGAAAAAAGTTATTACAAAAGTTGCAATTGCAAAAAAAATACTTAAGAAAAAAATAATCCCCAATAGTAAAAAAATTTTTGGCGATGATGGAAAGGTAGTGTTTTATCTTGTATGTTACAATCATCTTGTACGTATATTATAAATTCTTTCTTTATTTGTTTTAATTAAAAAATTTAGGAAGTGATAGATCCAATGAAAAGCAAAGTATCCGAATTTGCCAAGAAATATGAAAATGAAATTGATTCTGGTATTAACATTGAAGTAGCAAAACAAGTCTTACGTGAAGAAGACCAATTTGATAAACAGAGGTTTAGAGAAAAAATCAAAGAAAAACATCGCGAAGAAAAGCTTAAACTTAAAGCTAATAAAAAGGCAAAGAATAAAGATAAGAGTGATGATGAGGAATCACAGGAAGCAAATAGCGATGTAAGTGAAAGTGAATTTAGCGAACCAGACCTTTCATGGCTGCCAGATCCAGATAAAATATATGGAAAAGAAAAAACAGACTTTAATGAAAATTCTCCAGATAATTTTGAAAGTAAAGAAAATAGTATGATTCACAGGTAAATTGATATTTATATTAATATTTATTGTAATATATCTAAGTGAGCAGAATTATATAAATGAAATGTTATGATTGCAGTCTTCCCAAAAGAAAACTAATAGTACAAAAAGATAAAAAGGTTAAAAAGAAACGAAAAATAATCAATGAAGTTATAAATTCCGGCCTAAAAACAGATGAAGAATTAGCTTTACAACTTTTACAACTGTGAAGTGAACTTAAATTTTTATATGTATTTACAATGCAAATAATTGTAAAAAAATCATGTTATAAAAAATATTTTTAATTCTTTTTCCTTGTTTATATAGTTTATATAGAGTGAATTACAGGATTATAGAAATTACACATTGTATAGGTACATGTGATGTATATAACATTAATATTTCATTGATCACTTACATGTTTCATAGACTCAACAAGATTATTTACAAAATATATTTTACATGACTTTAGTTATAAAGTAAACCATATTACTTAATGGTACGTTGTATCATTTAAGACGATAATGAAATATACGAATTATTCACAATATTGACTTACAGTCATATTCTATAAACAGAATTAACTGTCTAGTATTTGGGTAATTTATTTCATTATATTAAAACTTATTATACAAAACTGTTCAGACACAAGCAAGATGTCATTAAAATTAAAACTGTATCCTTATGCTTTAGAAGCTTATTTGTTCTTTCATTTTATACAAAGAATCTACAGGTAATACTTATTCAATTATTTTTAGAATTACTTAATCTGATGCTATTTTAATATGTTTCATGATAGTGTCAACAACTTCCCTACTTGTAGCTTGACCACCAAGATCACGTGTTTGTACTCCTTGATTAATAGTTTTATTTATTGCATTTTGAATTAAGATGGCATGATCTTTATGTCCTAAATGACGCAACATATCGACTCCTGCATTTAACATAGCAATAGGATTTGCAATATTCTTTCCAGCAATGCTCGTGCCAGTATTACGAGTACCTGGTTCAAAGATTGTATAATGATCACCATAATTTTTTCCAGCTAATAATCCTGCTCCACCTAATAGACCACAAACTACATTGGAAACAATAGCTCCATATAAATTTGTAGTAAGTACAACATCGAATTGATGTGGGTTAGAAACCAATTGCATACAAGTATTATCAATGATCATGTCATTATGAACTATGTCTGGATAATCTTTAGCAACATCTCGTGATATTTCTAAAAACAATCCATCAGAGAGCTTCATTATGTTAGCTTTATGAACTGTAGTAACCTTTTTTCTTCCATTTCGTTTAGCATATTCGAATGCATAACGTGCTACTCGTTCAGAATTAGAACTAGTAATAACTTTCATGCTTTCAACAACTCCATTTACACTTTCATGCTCTAACATAGCATATTCTCCTTCTGTATTTTGTCTAACAATAACAATATCAATGTTTTTTTGCCGTGAGTTAACACCCGGATAAGAAACACAATGTAAAACATTTACATAAAGATCTAATTCATTACGGAGGGCAACATTACGAGAAAGTACATCAGCTTCAGTACTATGAGTTTCTATGTTCCCTTTCAATGCTACACCATTTCTACGAATTGACGTGATTGCATAATCTAAATCGTCATTATTATCAGCATTAGGATCGATATCAATATCTTCAAAGTCTACAGGTACACCTGCATACCTAAAAACCTAAAACAAAATTGATTCAACTGAAATGGATAAGAACTGATATGTAATGTAAAGCTCATAAATTCATTTGCATCATTATTTTCAGTAACTCAATTTATAATCAATTAAAATAATTACTAACTTACCTCTTTCACGTATCCCATTAATTCGGGTCCAATACCAGCTCCAGGTAAAAGAGTAACTGTGTGTCGTCCACCATAATGAGCTTTTGGTATTGGCATGGTTTTTTTTATTGTAGGAGTTTTATGTTGGATTTCAAATGCGGATTGGGAGGCACAACGGTGTATCTGATGTATCACTGTTTTTGATTGCAAATATCTAAGAACCGAACGAGCAGCCATTTCGAATTTTTTATCTATTCAATAATAAACAAAATGTTATTCAAATTTCAGATCCTTCGACGCAGAAAAATAATACTAATATAATTGAAGTATTACTTAATACTTACTGTATTTTGCAATTCTATTTTCAAAGTGCTCCAAAGAACCTTCAGCTATAGAAACAAGAATCGTTTGTGGAGTGGGGTTAACGTTAAGTCTGCTTCGGATTTATAATGAAAAATTCTAGCGATATGATTGGTTAAGGAGAAGTTCCAGAAGAAAGAAAGTAATAATAATATTTATACGTCGCGTAAAAACTGTTTTGATAAACTTACCTCGAAGTTAAATAAAAACATACATTTGGTTTTATGAAATTACGAACCATCACAAGTATAAATAAACATTGACATTAGTATCATGACTCAGTCTTCCGTGATACGTTCGAAAGTAAGTATCGTCGTTCGTTTAGATAATCACTCGCAATTAATTCTTTATAATATTATTTATTTAATTATACTATATAACATTTATTTTAATTATTACTTTTTATTAACAAACGTAACTTATTAATTATCGACATATTACATAATTTTTAATTTACGCGTATATATCGCGGTTGAATTACTATCCAATCAAATTGATCCTACTATGATAGTTTTATTTGCGCGCCAATCAGATAAACCATCGTAATCGTGCTACAAGAGGATTGTTCTATGTAATTTCAAAGCATTCGTTCTGTTCTTACTAAATATTATTAATTTTTCAACGTTCAAATTATAGTACGCGTATTAGTATTAATGATGGTAACACTTTTTTCACTTTTCGTCTCGTAACTTTTTCAATTTGTGACCGAAGCATTCGTTGTATTTAACTATTTATATATTTACTTATTACTTTATCTCAAAAAGATAATAATTGAATAATAATCCATGCAGGTTAAAAGTTACGCGACAAATTATTTTTTAATTATTTATCAATAACATCTTGTGGATTCGATTTGCGTCTAACCAAACGTTCGTACAATAAATATAGTTTTTCTTGCTTTGAGATATAAACACGTGTGTGTATATGTGTATATATATATATATAAATATACATCCAAGTATTAACACAATATAAACATTCTATTGAATATCTGATAAAAATTAAACATTCGCGCTAAAACCAAAGAGCTCGTCGCATAACACAATCCTTTTATAAGATAAGTCGATCAACTACAAAACTAGATTAGTTCATGGACTCCTCGATTAACGAAATACGTCAAACTGGGGTCAAGCTGCGGATGATAGTATGTTGTATAGAAAAGCTTATATAGTAGAGATTCTCGTTAAAGAATATTTGATGAAAAAATATTAATAATAAGGATACAAAATTAACAACATGAATCGTTCGAAGGATGACAAATATTTGTCAAGAACGTCGAGACAATGTAACGTTGTATCGGTATAAAGTAAGACGAGGTGTTTGATAGGGTGATGGTAAAGAGTTGAAAGGGGTGAACGAGTAGGAGGAAGAGGAAGAGGAAGAAGAAGAAGAAGAGGAGGAGGAACAGCAGCAGGAGAAGAAAAAGGAGGGGGAAAGGAAAAAGAGGAGGAGCTTATCTACAGTGCAGATCGCGAGGGCGCGGGGCCGCGACCCTGAGCCCGATACGCGCAATATTATCCTGGACAGCGAACCGGTAGTAGTAGTGTAGTGTGGTAAATGCAACCGAATGCGTCGGAGTATTTATCTACGAAAGTCTTATTCGTTTCGAATAAAAGTGAGATATCAGAATAGTTTAATACGGTGAGAAGAGATATCATTAATGTGGTAAAAGGTCAAGAGTTCATGATCGGTTAAACGGAAAGGAACGATGATCTGGATCTTACGAAGAGTTTGATGATAAACCATCTTACTTCGTTTCTTCTTTGATATCTTTGGAGGAAGATCTCGAATATCAAATCGTTTTTGTGTATACAAATATATAGAAAATATTTTGATTAAGGTGTGTCGAAAGAAAGTGTTAGCAAATAGTAAAAGTGTATGCGACTGTGCGACGAGTGATAGTTTTTTCCCTCCTCCCCACTCCTCCCCCCTTTACTACATCTTAGAATTATCTTTTCGCCTCTTTTTTCTATTTTGTGAAAGTGTTACTTGTGCGTAATCGTTTATCGGACGACTCAAAAATGCCGCTCTTTGGTAAGAAGGATTCTAATAAGAAAATGAAGAAAGATGGGAAAGACGATAAATCACCATCCGTCGAGGACAAATATATTTTGAAGGAATTGCTTGGAACGTGAGTCTTAGATATTGTTTTTATATGCGTAATGACACGTAATCTCTTCTTAGCTCCTATATAGATTGCGTAGAATATTTCTACCACATGGCTTGTTTCTATTTATCTTTATTTATCGGTTCAAACTGTGATTTCTTATTTATATATATATATTTTTTATCGATTACATACATAGAAATCGCTCGATAGCGTGCAATATCCCGTTTTATAAAATTATCCATAAATTTATTAATATTGCTTAACAATATTTTTTATTAAAATACAAATTGTATTTTAGATGTTTTATATCAAATTTTATATATCTACTTTTAGACAAGTTTTCTACATATGTATGTTTCATAATTTTGATAAGATTGAAAGGATATTTCTATAAATAATTCGTTTTATTATTTGATAAAGGTTATATATAAATTATAAAAACTATTAATGTATGATAATACTTGTTGGGTTTAATTCATATTGAATTTATATATATATATATATATATATATATATATATATATATATATATATTAAGAATTTTTTATATCATTCTAGGTTATATATTAAGCTTGAAAATATTCCTTACATCTTGTATATTAAATCTTGTATATCACATTTCATATATTATGAACATACAAGTAATTATATTAATATATACGTTAATATAATATATACATTATAAGTTCTTTTTATACAGGGGTGCTTTTTCCGAAGTAAGATTAGCAGAAAGTAAAGAAAAGCCTGGTCAAATGTTCGCTGTCAAGATTATTGATAAAAAGGCATTGAAAGGAAAAGAAGATTCTCTAGAAAATGAAATCAAAGTATTAAGGAGGTAAGAAACAATCTATTTTGTTAATATTGATTACAATTATTTGATGTATGCACCTTCAAATGCTGACAGGTGGTTGATTAATTATCAGCTTTATGATCGCTCGATTCAACGTTAGTACTTTTTTGCATGTAGTTTATGCTTTTTATATAGAATATTCATTTCCCTGCTTGCATATCTTACTTTTTATTTTTTTTTGTTCTTGTACATTATTAGGTTTTTAGAAATAATCGATATATATAGTTTGGGGATCATATTAAAATACCATTGGAATGCGACTTATTAAAAGTTTGTCACGTTTTTGCAAATTATTCAGTTTTTCATTTCATTACAAGTTTATACACAAACATACACATATACACACATATTATTTTGTAGTAAATAATATATTTATTAAGATATTTTTTTGTAGCTTCATGTACAGATTATTAAACTTGTAAAAATGATGATAAATCTTCTTCTATGTTGTAACATAATTATATTTGACATGATATATATTGTGACATTTAAATGAACTTTAATAATTATTAAGTATCTTTTTCTTTTTTATTATATACAAAATTCTTATTATATATAAAATATATGATATTTTATTAAAATAAATCAATTTTTTATTAGATTATTTATTATTAAATTATTTATTTGGTTGGCAATCTTTTTCCTTATACTGGCACAGTTTATTAACAGAATATAGAATGAATTAATAGCTTGATTTGACATAAAATTAGTAGAGCAAAATAGCTTTAATTTAGAAATAGATCAAATAGAACAAATATATATTTATCTCTTATTATTTTCATTATTGAATCTATCAATATAATTATATTCATATGTTATAGTACATTCTCTGTATATTCACAATTTATAGATAGAAAATGCAAGTTACCAATTACAATCTCACATTTTTAAGCACTACATTTTTGTGATAATACAGAGTAGTTTATTTTGATAATGATATCAATATTAATTTTAATAAAAAATAGAATAAGCAAATAGACTTTCAGAATAAACAGATACACTTTTAAAAAAAGTCATATAGAAATGATATTTAATTAAATTCTCAATTAGTTTTTTATTGAAATGAATAGTTACAAAATTGGTGAAATAGATCCAATTACATGAACTACCCTGTATAAATCCAAGTTGATATCTTATATGTCATCACATTATATGCTGGATCATTTGAGACTTTCTTTTCTACTAACAGTAAGTAATGTACATCATACATGTATAACCGAAATCTATTTTGATGCAAAATATAGTTTTTCATATTTTTCAAATATATAATTTTTCTATAAAGTTTACATAAAATATAATTCTTTTCTACAATGCATTTGATTATCTGACTACATTCTGCTTGGATAAAAGGATCTCTGCACAAAGTAAACTCAAGAAAAGTCTGGAAAAAGAAAGTTTGAGCAAGCTATCAGTTACTTTCAACATACATCATGTAATTTTGTGTGATATTGTTATACTTCGTAGGTTCAGTGAAAGAGTGACACCACAGAGTGGTGATGGACTCCTCAAGTCGGATAGTAGTGGCGAAACAGGATGGTAAGTGTGGGCCCTCTATTTGGGCACCAACTGCCTATGTGACTCAATTCCTGTATCATTCAACAATATCATACATTACTATAATTCAATTTACATCTTGCTCACATAAATTTATATATATGAAAAAAA
Source organism: Vespula germanica (assembly GCA_905340365.1). Classification (NCBI taxonomy): domain Eukaryota; kingdom Metazoa; phylum Arthropoda; class Insecta; order Hymenoptera; family Vespidae; genus Vespula; species Vespula germanica. Next base: position 4,607,068 of record HG996544.1, read on the forward strand.
AAATAAAAGAAAAAACTGAGCACAATTTTCTTAATTAACATATTGCACATTAAAGAATTACAAAAAAGAAGCCAAATCTTAATTTTATATAATTACAATTATATGCTAGTAATAAAATGTTTCATTGATTAGTTATAGACCTAAAACATTGTATTTATATTTTTTTATTCTAATCACTTTGTTTTGTTTCGTATCTTTCCTTATTACTTTTCTTTTTCTTAGTTATCTAACTATTTTTTCTTTATCTTGGTCTATTTTTTATTTTATAAATTCTTTATCTAAATCTTTGTTCTTATCTCCATTTAGATTGAATTATCTCTTTTTTACTTTATTAAAAAAAAAAATATTTTTTTTTTTTTATAACCTTTCCACGGTTCTCATTTATCTATTATTATGAACTTAACCTTTACACACTTTTCCAATTTAATTACTATTATATATGTATAGATGTTATAAAATATATTTTATATTCTCAGTGTATTAAAAACAATATAATTTCCGTTATTATTAGTATTTTCTGAAATACTTTTGTAGATGTTGTAAATATTAAATATTATTATATACTTTAATGTTTTTACATAAAAGACATTAGAAGTATTGACTTACACTTGAACCAAATGGTTTAATTTATAAAATAATTATACGTCTACTTTTTAAATTTGAAACTTCCAGAAAATTTGTGTTCAGACAACGAAAAAACTTATGTCTATATTTTATCATTGACATTATAATCATTATAATTAAAGTTTATTTTTTTTCCATTTTTAATTAATTTCATATATAGTACATGTAATAAAGATGTAATGTTAATGTTGTGTACATAGTATTATTAGTAAAAAAGTAAGTATATGTACTTAATGAATTATATTTTAAATATTTTAAATATTTTAAATATTTTAAATATTTATGATAAAAATGTTATTGTAATATATCCATAATTGTTGTAAATGTTGTTAGTGCTTTTTTCCTTTTTATATGCTAAAATTGTTTGCTGTATTTTATGGCCTTATTTATTTTATAGGACCCCATACGTGTATATATATATGTGTGTGTGTATGTGTGGATATATATATATATACACACGAAGTTTTCTGCTTTGCTAACATCAGTAGTTTTTGTCAAAATGCTCATATACAATTTTGGGAGAGTAATACTTACAGCTCTAATACAGCATGTGATGTGATGGACAATATTTATATCTATTTTATTAAAAATACAATATATTATAGCCAGGTCGTTATTATCAAGTATTATAGTCAGGAATTAATATATCCATTAGTATTCTATATTTTTAATTCAATAATAAATTGCAGAAGAATTGAGATTTGCAAAAAAATTTTATTATCTTAATATACGAACTATCATAAAAATAATAAAAATATGTAGTACTCTTGAAATCTTATAATCAATGTAAAAAGAAGCAAAAGAAAAACCCACTATATTTAAGAAAAATATTTAAAATGTATAAAAGATAGTTTCTAATGAGAAGTTATAAAATAAAATTAAATATGGTTGTTACAGGTTAACACATCCTAATATAGTACAGCTATTGGAGACTTATGAAGACAAGCTTAAAGTGTACTTAGTTATGGAGTTGTAAGTTATATATTAAATTTTTGAACATTGATATAATGATTAAGTTAACTATTGATAATATATTAATTATATTTATTTTGTATTACAGGGTCACTGGCGGCGAACTTTTTGACAGAATAGTTGAGAAAGGTTCCTATACAGAGAAAGATGCCTCAGGTTTAATAAGACAAGTCTTAGAAGCAGTTGATTATATGCATGAACAAGGTGTTGTTCATAGAGATCTTAAACCAGAGAATCTCTTATATTATAGTCCAGATGAAGATAGTAAGATTATGATTAGTGATTTTGGTTTATCAAAAATGGAAGATTCAGGAATAATGGCTACTGCCTGTGGTACACCAGGATATGTTGGTATGCAAATAAAATAATTTTCTTTATATATATATATTTTTTTATTTTAAACAAATTTACTATTAAGATAATTATTTATAGCTCCTGAAGTACTTGCTCAGAAGCCATATGGTAAAGCAGTTGATGTTTGGAGTATAGGTGTTATCTCTTATATTCTTTTATGCGGATACCCTCCATTTTATGATGAAAATGATGCCAACCTCTTTGCACAGATTTTAAAAGGTAATAAAAATGGATGTATACATATACATATTGCTTTAGACAACGAAGAAGAGACAATGTCGTCAGATATTCAGATTAATTGTAACACTTAGGACTGACAAGCACATGAAGTAATACATTAATTTGAAATTTTCATTTTTAAGGTACTATTCTAGTTTTCGTATGCAGCTTTAATACATACTAGCGTAGTAAGTAATGAAATTTCTGTGTGCGTCTGAGTCCTTGTATTTGATTGTTAATTATTATTCCTTTGGTGACAAATGCGCATTATCTGCAAATGTTTTCACAATGAACCAGAATTTTATTGATAAATTCTATTACATTTAAAATCATGTAGCAAATACTATACAATATATGCGTGTATGATGAGAATACAATATACACGTGTGCATCTATAGTACTGTGCTTGTTCATATTATAAATATTTCATGTTAGGATGATATATCTCCAAGGGATTATTTTTTACATAGTAGCATTTTTTAATTAATTGAAATAAATTAAAAAATGAAATTATAAATAACTAGGAATCGTACGGACACTAATTATGAGGAAATCAAGATAAACAGTTTTTTATCTTTCTTCTTTTCAAACTTATCTTTTGTTTTTGTTTTCCCATACAAATTATACATTTGCTCTACTTATACTGTCACAAAATCGTCTACTCTATAGCAAGGAGCTAACCAGACTGTTATAGGTGAATTTGAATTTGATTCACCATACTGGGACGATATCAGTGATTCAGCTAAGGATTTCATACACAAGTTGATGTGCGTCAATGTTGAACAACGCTATACATGCAAACAGGCCCTAGCACATCCTTGGTAAGAATATATATTAATATATATTAATAACTTTCTGTTTAAGATACAACTTACAAAATAGAGTAAATTTTTATACTAACTAAAATAATAAAAAAATAATAAATGTAACTTTTACAACAATTTTATATTTTCTATAATACAAATTGTAATATAACTGTAGATACTATTTAAGAATATGTGAAATACATATTGACTTTATAAAGGAGAGTATTACAGGAATATTATTGATATCAAATAATATTTAATTAATATCAATTAAGTAAGTAATGAAATTCTATTCTCTGTGATAACTTATGATTAATAATTATTTAATAATAATGTCTTTAATAACTTTTTAGAATTTTAACATGCAAAAAATTTTAACATGAAAAAAAGAAAAAATATTTTTTAAATGATAATGATCTCTAATTATTATATTATTAAGACATCTCAGATAATAATTAAATACCCTTTTAAATAATATTATATTTTTATTAAGTTTTTGAATCATACATAATACATATATAATTTTATTTTACATATTATATATATTTATAATATATTTATAATTTAGGTATTTCACTTAATTTAACATATAATTCATTTTTCTAGGATTTCTGGAAACGCAGCTAGCAATAAAAATATCCATGGTACTGTATCTGAACAACTTAAAAAGAACTTTGCCAAATCGAAGTGGAAGGTTAGTATGGATGTATGATCAGCAAATTCCTGATTGTGCATATGTTTGCTCACCAGGCTCCGTAGGAAAGTCTCCCTCTTCTCTCATGGTTCCAGCAAGCGTATCATGCAACCACGGTCATACGTCAGATGCAGAGACTGGCACTCAACAGCGGCCAGCAGCAACAGGGCCCAGGATCAGGCCCTTGCAGCGGCAACCTCACGCCGTGTCCCGATCAATCGCAAACCAATCCCAGCAACCATCAGCACAGACCACTGGGACCTCCAAACAACCTCAATTGAAGGATATTCTTGAGCCATCATTGTCCACACCAAACTTGGTGGCTTTGCCAACCTCTCCCATTCCACTTACTCCTAGCTCTCCATTATACTTACGCAATAAACGCTTCAAATTATGGGGCAGTACACGCACTGCTCTCTCTACTCTTTTTCGAGTAAATGTCTCGTATCTTAGGAAGCAAAGGAAATATAAAAAAAGTTGAATCTCAATGCTAAACATTCTCTAGAAGTTAATGTCAATGAAATGTAACGCTTTGTAATCATTATTTACAAAGTGTGAAAGAGCTACATTACCTCAAGCTAAAATGCTTTATTACAATTTCCTATGACATAGTAAAATGCTAATTATGTATAATATACAAATTAATGGATTGCACGATGAATCAGTTTTTTCAGATACTGTTTTTAGAACTTTTTCTTCATAAGTTCTATCTCTCTTTTTTTTTTTAGAACTGGAATCTCTTTTTTACTCGTTTTTGTTCGATTTTTTTTTTTTTTTTTTTTTTTTTTATATTTTTATGTACATATTAAATGCTATTTGTGTTGAACATTATTAAATGATTTAAATGAAATTAACGAATTATCTCAAGAGATATATAAGAAGAAATTGTTTTCTATTTAAATTTTTATATAATTCAATATATTGATTTTATATCCCTAAAAAGTCTTATAATCTCTTAATGATCTGAACGGTATATATATGATTTATGAAACCTTACCAGATTGAATTGATTAATCATAAAAATCGGGTGAACAGTACAACGACAAATTTTTAATCTTTTATAAAATCTGAGATTTATAATGAACATTTATTGTTCAAAACAATTCTGTATAATATAAATATATTAAACACGTTTCAAAAACATTGTATTTAATATTATACAAATTTAAGTGCATTTTATTATTTTATTTTAATATCGCGCTATAAACGATTAATTTATAGTAAACATTATTCGTTCATAAAGTATATATAAAATCTATTGTTCTATATCAACAATATTTGACATTTCTTACAGAATTGTACTTGAACAATGATAAAACATTGACAGGATGTTCTTATCTCTTTCTTACTGTATATCTTTACATGTTCTAAAAGGAATGAAACACTTTATTTTCTAATCTTGTATATTTCAAGGCAATACGCATATAATTTTTTTATAATAATTGCTTACATGAGAAAGATTATTTTATATTATATATAAATTGTGTGTGATTGTCAAACAAACCCCGTGTGTGCACTTGACTTATTGCAAATTTGAATAGTTTGTAAAAGTGTACTTTTTTTCCAATAGTTTGAAGTTTGAGAATAATTGTAGAGATGCATGTAAATCTCTTGCCAAGGTTGATCGATCGCATGCTGTGAAAAGTGCATTAAGTACATACGTTTAACGGAAGTACTTTTGAAATCGTGATAGACAAACAAATATCCTTTTAAAAAAAATCGCTAAGATTTTTGGAAAGAATTTTTCAGATATACGTACATAGTGATTATTTTTCAAGCTTTTGCGTGCATATGTTATATTTTACGGGAAATAAGGAACAATTAAGATTGTTTACATTAATTAATAGGTATATGAAATTGTTTTTTTTTTGTTTTTCATACATGTTAAGTACATTATGTGGTGATACTAGTGTATTAGTTTAATGATACGAAGAAAATGTTATGTTAAGCAACAACAAAGACATTATCCGCGTTAAAAAAAAAGTGCACACAAACACATGCATGTATGCATATGAGATTATTCTAATAATATTTTTAATCTATCTCACACTGTCTTACAAAAAAAATATGTAAATAAAATACATATAGACACACATATGCATGCATACTTTTCAATAATTTTAAGATACAAATATAAACAACATATGTGTATTATAATGTGAAGTTTATTAATGCTAGATGTCTCATATATACATTATATTAAAAATTATAAAATAACTTTTCATTTTTGGAAAATTATTATGAAAAAGTAACCGAACTAAACTAAATTATCATAATAAATATTTTCATATTTGGATTTATTTATTTATCTTTACTTTGAGTATTTGGATAATATACTTTCTGATATATTTGTATGATATAATCCACATACAAAACTCTTGAAAATAATCTAATGAAAATGTATAAAATGTTACATAGCCCATGTAAATGTTGTAAAAATAACTTGTGTGTTTGTATTTGTATCTTATTAATAGATTATTTATAATTACCATATATACAATAATATCTAAGATTTCAGAATATAGATGTTTGCAATTTTATCTTCTCAAACAAATTAAAAAAATCACCTTTTTTTATTTGGGATGGTTTAATTTTGCTCATGCAATCACATTTTTTCATAAATAATATCTGCAAAGTGCAATGTATGTGTGCCTCTTGTGATAATGATATTACCGTAACTTTTAAAGAACTTATTATCTGATTACAAAAAAATCAAAATTCATGTTTGAAACTATTAATCGTTTAAATAACATAAAAGAGATGCATATAAAAATTGTTGCGAAAAATACGTGTTATGTATGTGTATTTATATACATGCACATGCAGTATCAAAAAGAATGACTGAATTGAAGAGGTTATCTGCAAATAAAATACTTTGATATTAATCAAAACAAAAAATTATTGCTGTGCTATAGAATCAGGTGATGTTTCTTGTTCTGTGAAAAAAAACTTCAAGTTTATAAAAAGAATAATATTTTAAACAAATATAATACAACATATGGAAGTAATAAATTCAAATTACATAACGTTTAAGAACTTGTGTATTTCATTAATACCACGTGAATACAATTTTTAATTATTCTTAATGGAACTTGCCATCAACATGGCTGAGTATCGCTCTATAATAAAAACGAGCATTTTAGAAATAAATTCTTTTTCTTTATTAAGATCTATGTATATAAACTATATCTATATATCACAATACGCATTATTAATATGTATAAATATGATAACTGAAAAATACAATTATAAAACTGATATCAAATTGATTACATTGCCGAGAAAATATTTTAACCTTATCATTAATTATTATATCATATATTGATATATTTTATTACAAATATTATTTGTACCCTTATTTATAAATTTAACTCTCTTCAAATACTAAAATGTTTTCTATCTTATAGAATAATAATTCAGAATAATAATATATAATATAATTGTTTCGTTGAAAAAGAAAGTTCAAATTTTAACTTGTTAACTATCATAAATGTTAAACAAAAAATAAAGATATGAACAAAATTAATGAAACATATTGTAAGATTAAATAACGTTTGAATAACTGTATATTAAAAGTTATATCGAAACTAATTATTATTACATAATATACATGCAACTAATTATTAAAACATTATTAGAGTGAATACTATTAAATATTAAAAATAATGTGTTTGATTGTTTTTATTACATAATTCTGTAGAGACAATTTGCTGAAAAACGATTGATATAAATAAAGGTAAAAAAAGATAACTTTGATTGTGTGATTTGCATGGTGTTACATTTGTATATAAAATACTATACTGTTTATATTGATTTACATTTTTGTGATTTTAAACAACTTCGAGAGTTATGTTTGTAAATAGGTTCAAAAAGTAATATTTAATCAACGCTCATTGACAAGATACTTTCATTTTTTAACTAATATATCTAGAATATATATGCATAAAATTAATAATATTTATTAATATTTATCATTATACTTATATTGTGATGAAAATACATTATAATATGTTATGTTAATATAACATATATTTTTTATTACATTCTTTATACCTACAAGAATGAAAATATTTTCATTGGCATTGACAAATAAAGATTACATACATAACTTTGTGCTTAAAAATAAACTATATTACTATTTTGTACAATTAATAGAAAATGTATAATAATTCTGCTTGATTAGAAATAAGTTGTTTTAGCTGCTATGTTTATTTATACATTTGTTGTTGTCATTATAAAATTATATAATATTACATAAACTTCAGAGATAATTTTTTTCAAATATTACTTGCTTTTATAAAGATACGCTATAAAACAAATGCAAGTAGTATATCTCTTAATTTTTTTTCCTTGATCTGGTAAAGTAATGATGTAAAAAAAGAATTGTATTCTGTAAAAAATTAATATTCTGTTTACTTTTTAAGAATATTTTAATATGAAAGAAGTACTGAATAATTCTACTATTCAATAGTAGATATACTGATAGCTTTTTTAAAATTTGAAATATAAATATTTTTATCTAAATGAATAATTGTATCAAATCGAAATAAATTTACTTAAATGTTAATTAACGGTATTTATTCCAATAATTAGTTGCTAACTAAACAGATTGATTGTGTGTGAATTGTTGAATTTATATTTATTTCAATCACAGAGATAAATTATTTAGCAACCATTTAAAAATATCTATGAAATATTTCAAATATATTCACATATATATTGTATTGTACAAAGTACTTTTTAGTAATATTCTACATACTTTTACAATAGCATTTTCTTAAAATTTATGAATTTTTATATAATACAAATTCTATATTCATTACTGCGAGATGCAAATATAGAGGTGAAAGGAAAAAAGATTTGTAAATGTTATATATATAATCACATTTTCAAATACCTGATATTTAGACATAATCATTATTATTAGTCTTTGATACGAAAAATTGAATTAAGAGGTGAATATTAATAATCGTTACAACATAATTCAAAATAATATAATTTTACTTATCATTATATTTTTTAAAATTAAAGTTTTTTTTTTGTGAATTTAAATTAACTTAGATAAGCAATATATTATCAAGATAAAAATGTTACTGTAATTGATATTACTTTTTTAAATATGCATTCTATATATAGAAAAATATGTTAATACAAATATATTTGATGAAACTGAATCTCTCTTTTTTCTCAAATATTATTTGAGAAATAGTATTATTAAATTAATTATATTTTTAAAATATAAATATACATATCGCACGTATTTGTATTGCAAATAATTTTTTTGATTATTATGACATACGTGATACTAATATTTGGCCCCTCTATATTTTTCTAATAAAATCTCTGAAACATTCTGATCAACATTGTATTGAGAAAATGTGATTAAATTTCTGTAAGTGCATAAATAATCGAATATAATGAATTTATAAACAAGCGTCGTGATCATGTATCAAAATCGTTAAGTTGTGCCTGGGAAAGGTACATAATATTAGCATAGTCATATTTTCAGTACCTGCTTCAGTCTACATATGCATTTAATGCTTCCTCTAATTTATTTACAATTTTTTTATAAAAGGAAATTTGTTCTTGCAAATGCGTTTTCATAGCTTTATTAATGTGTATATCGCGTTCAGACTGAAAATGTGTCTCTTCCGCCATTAATGCACGTGCTATTATATCCGTTCGATGAGACATTTCACGCAATTGCTGCGTTTCCATTTTATGTTCTGCAACTAATTTTTCACAATCCTTCCTTTTTTGTACTGCACTCTAACAAAATATCACAAATGATAATTAATAATTTATCTAAAAAAATTAGATCTAAATTAAGTTTGAAAGAAATCATACCTTATGTATACTGATAACATCAGGAAAATTACTGATAATTCCTCTATAAATATGAAATTTATCAGCAAGTGGCTCCCAGTCAAATTTTGGCTGTTCCTTATAGAGACGACCAATATCATTGTATGCTTCACCTGTTGCTTTTAATGCGTAAGTCAATCTCATATGATCGCTATCGTCTCCTTCTAAAGCATGTCCTAACGAGGAGAAAGATTGACCTATTTTCTGAAATTCTCTTTTATAAAGTACTTGGTGCTTTTTGGCTTGATCAACAGCCATGGCCATGAAATTTTTGACAACAGGATCTAAACCATTTATATATCTACTAAATGCATCTATTTGAATTTCTACTTTGATCGCATCTAACGGTGTATCGATACATTGGATAGCATTAAAATAATTCACTCCTAATAATTCATCTTTTTCAGCTAGTCGTTTTCCTGCTTTCCACCTCTTCTCATCGGTACAAATCATAAAATGATCCCATACTCGACTGCGTGATAACACGGGATGACGGCAAACATAATCAACAAACTCTTGTAATTGTGTACGACGATGTTCTATAAATTGTTCGTCATAACGTCCTGATAATTGTTTATCAGGTAAGGGTGGAACTGGTATGAAACAATATTTTTCTTCTAAACGTTCGTGTAACCAATCGAAATGTTTATATCTTCTTGAAACTTGAATATTATTAAACTGTAATAAAAAATTTGTTAAATCAACGTTACAAAAGTTTGATGAATTAAAATAAGATTAGTTAAAAAAATATATAAAAAATACGAATACAACTAGAACATACCGTAGGTGTTAATTGATATACAATGAAGCTCTTAAGACCTTTAAGTTTTGATTCTTTCTTAGGAGATGTAACAACACAACTATACGAGTCTCCCGTTGGTACCCACGCACAACGTCCATCTTCAGTTTCTTTGATAAGAAGCTTTTCACTTTCTGGTACACTTGCTACTCTTGTTCCTAATAAAAAACTATCTTCACCCGATTTAATCAGAGTAGAAAACTTATTATTCTTCTTTGGTACATTAGATATAGGTCTTTCAGGTATCACAGAATGTATAGTATGAATTGAGATAGAATTTCCACTATCAGTGCTATTGGACTGGAGTGCTATATGCATAGCTTGTTGTTGTTGCTGATTTGTAACAGGAACATATGCTTGCGTTTGACCAACTTCTGAATCATCGTCCCAATCATCATCCCAGTAATCTCCCGAACTTTGTTGCGACATTGTCATACTGCCTAGTTAATAATAATATTAAATACTACAGATAAAATCTTTGCAAACTACGATAATTTAAGAACATTCCACAACAGTTATATATAAATTGTATCTTTATTTTATCATACTTGACACAGGAGCAGACGACTCGATCACTTGTACATATGCAGCTGGGAAAAGACCAGACTTTCCACCTTGATTGAATCCTTCGCACCATCCATCACCAACATTGTCTCTCATGACAGTTAAAATCTCTCCTGCGACAATAGACAACTCAGCTGTTCCTGACTCACCAGTAAAGTCATATAATGCTCTTACCTAGGAAAAAAAGTATACGGATTTTATAATATCTGCTCTATATTGTAACAAATATTTCTAATTATCATAAATAAGTATGACTCATAAAAAAGAGAACACAAGTTGATTGAACTTTTGACAATGGTTTAATTAATTTTATGATACTGATTTATTAACATACCTGGTGACCTTCCATTATAAATCTATCTTGAAATTTTAATTACGTCGATATACAATACGAAATATTATTTCAATTTGTCTGATAACGTCCGGTCACATACCTATACCTCTGTACTGAGTCGTGCAACTGACATTTGCGCGTTTCTCGTAACTTGTATATTGTACCTTTAACGACATAAATGTATGTACATTGAAAATGACTGTACCAGTGTGAGCTATAAATCGTAGTCAATGAATCGAGATATATTCATTTTTCAAAAATAATACTTGTTGAAACATTAGAAATTAAAATAATGTTGTTTCTTTGACAATACAGATAATAAAATAATAACTTCCTAATAGAAATTCTAAATCGCATACTGTCACATATCAAGTAGAGGTTAGGTGTAAGACAAAGGTTCCAAAAATCCTTACGACGGCACTGTGAATCATTGATACACGGAACCACCTTTTTTATTACGATCACATTACTTTTGTCCTAGAGTGTACAATTGTAGAATTATTACCAGATCTGAGTATGTTCTAAAATAGTTCGATTTCATAAATACAAATACACGTCTTTTAATATTAATTGATTTGTGATCTTATTGTATGTAAGTAGACGCAAAGAGATTACAAATTTTACTTAACATCCAACGATTTTTTGTTAAACAATTACATTTTCAAATATAAAAACAATAAATTCTTCACAAGAATAAAAACAAAAAAAAGAAAATGTATTTTTCGTGTATGGTAATAACAAAAAATAATACGTAACGTTATTGTCTTGAAAAAATTTCTCTCTGGTTTGATCTGGATTGATTTTTTTTGTCGTACAATTAAAAAAATCAGTATCTGCGATCTTTTGACATTCGGATTTATTCATACCGTTAGATTCGTCTTGAAAAGCTCTATCGCATGCTACGAATAAAGGCAATAAGAAAATATTATTCGAAAAAATTAAATACTGTTTTTACATGTTCAAGGTGTTCTATCGCGAAGGAAAACAATTTGTAACAATAAAAGGAATTAAGGCAGTATTCTGAACGTTACTGCCTTCTTCCGTTGTACGCTACTGCAAAAGATCTCGTTATACGATTCTTCTAACAAGTGTAAACAAGGCAAACAGACTTATTAAAGAATTTTATTTTAAAACTAATTTTCCCGAAGGTACTACCTTTAGGGATCGCTCGCCAATTTTGTAAGTTTTCTTATCGTAAGCATAAATCTTGAAACTGACACATATGCGTGTAATTTGACGAATTTTTTGTGATAAGAAAAGTCGGATTTCGAATTCAATTTTATTTCACTAGATATCATCGTTGTGGATGCATCGTGAACATTGTTTCTTCGCAAACAAGAAAAGAAGCGAGGAAAAGAAAAGATAACGGTTTATCAGTATTTTTTTTATATAGTTCTCGTTCCAAAAACTTCTATTACCGATTATTAACGGATTGGAACGGATTTTCAAGTTTGTCATTTAACATGATTTATTATTTGTGTATATGAAAAATTAAACTGGTCTCAACGATAAGTTTTTTATTTTTCATTGGAGTAACAATAGTGTAGCTAACAAAAATATATTCACGGGTTCTGATTCTTTTAATGAATATTCATTATATATTTTCGTGGTGGCGTGATACACACCGAAGACAGATAAAGTTATTTGCAGTGCGGTCAAGTGAAAAAACCAATATAAGAAAGGATTATTAGATAATTTTTTAATAGAATAATTTATCGAATCTACGATATATCGAATACTAAAAATAAATTAATTCTGAAAATAATTGATAATGAACACATTAATGAATATATCGTCGACATTTTGGTCACCGGACATATGGCTACCGCCCAATATAACATGGGACGATATAAAACCGAATTCAGAAAACAAATATGCTGATTATCATCATTTAATATTTCCCTTACCAATGGCCTTAATTCTGCTGATAATGAGATATACTCTTGAGAGGTAAGGATTTTAATTATCATATCTTCGTTTTAATTATCTCTATATCTATTAATCGATTCCATTAGAAAATGATTCAAGATGAATTATATATGACAATAAGCATTAAACAATGCCACGATTTTTATTTATCGTTTCATAGTTTATATAAAATGTCAGCGATCGTTCGGTTGTTAGTCTTATTAATTATATTTCTTTTTACTAATACTTTTATATCTATTTTGTACAGGTATTGCTTTGCACCTTTTGGCAAATCGCTTGGTATAAAAAATACAAGGTCAAAAAAAGCACCTACAAATGAGATTTTGGAAAAAGCTTATAGTAGTAAAAAAATAAAACACAAACAGGTAGATTTTTTTCATCGAGATCAGATCTTAAAAAACTAAATAGTATGTTTATATTAATAACTAATTGTATTTTTAAGATAATAGCTTTAGCTAAGCAACTAGATTGTTCTGAGCGACAAATAGAAAGGTGGCTTAGACTCAGACGTTCTCAGGACAAGCCTTCTACATTAACAAAGTTCTGCGAAAACAAGTAAGATATGTAATTTATATACGTTATAAGTTTATATTTAAATAATATTTATATAATAATGTTTTAATTTTAGTTGGAGGTGTTCATATTATACATACTCATTCTTTTATGGCCTTATTATTTTATGGAATAAACCTTGGCTATGGGACATAAATCAATGTTATTACAACTATCCATATCATTCAGTAACTAATGATGTGTGGTGGTATTATATGATATCTATGGCATTTTACTGGTCATTGAGTTTTTCACAATTCTTTGATGTAAAAAGAAAAGATTTTTGGCAAATGTTTATTCATCATATAGTGACTATTGTTTTATTATGTTTTTCATGGGTTGCTAATTTAACAAGGATTGGTTCGTTAGTCTTGTTAGTTCATGATTCTGCTGATATATTCTTAGAAGTAAGTGTAATATATTCTTTGAATATCTTTATTGTTTTTGTTATTTCATTACTTTTAATAAACATTTTATTGTGTATATTATGATTATAAATATATGTTAATAATTAGATAATTGGTATGGTCGTATTTTTTATTAGGTACGAGACACAATATATTTTATTTTTTGCAGGTGGCAAAAATGGCAAAATACGCTAATTATCAAAAATTCTGCGATTTTATATTTGTTATTTTCACAATATTATGGATTTCCACACGTGTTGGTATTTTTCCATTTTGGATAATTTACAGGTAACTTCAAAAAATTTTTTATAGTTTTCTTTAAATTATTGTATAATAATGAAGCTGATATTTCAAATTTAAAAATATTTATTTTGTTTTAGTACGTTGATTGAAGCACCTAAAATAGTGCCGATGTTTCCAGCATATTATGTGTTTAATACATTATTGTGTCTCCTACTTTTGCTTCATTCAATTTGGACTTACGTTATTATTAAGATAGCATACAATGCCTTCTATGCTGGTCAGGTACATATCCATAAATTTAACTACACCACTAAATTTTTTAGATTACAGCATTCTCTACATTGTGATTGATAATGTTAACAATAAATCAAGTTTTAAATTACAGAATTTGTGTAACTGTACAAGCATACGATATTTATTACATTAATTTAAAACTTTGGATTTACAGAGAAAATTACAATGAATGGAAATGATACAACTTGATTTTGTATTTATTAAAAAAATGTTACAGATGGAAGGTGATATACGAAGTAATAGCAGTGAAGATGTTTCAGATGCCTCTGAGAATAATGCATCTGTTAGTGATACAACGAACTACGTCAACAAACGAAGTCCAAGACAAAAGACACAATAACAAAAAAGATCAACTAGATAAAAGTCCTAACGTATATAATGTTAAAGATTAAAAAAAAAAAAAAAATAATTAGCCTGGCGCTAAATTATCATTTTTCAAACTTATTCAAATTATAAAGTTATGATTGTATCATTATAACAAATCAAATCATAACTTTATCGGAAATATCATAAAAAGATTCTAGACTTAACAACTACGATATTTGTTGCTATAAATATTTTTTAAAGCAATTTCATGTTTATCTCTATAAAATAAGAGAAAGTGATTCACTATAAATGCAAAATCCAAATTTCATTTTTAATATATTACCAATATTGTAAAAAAAATGAAAATCTTTAGTCATATTTCACTTTCATATTTCACGTTATACCATTTATTTATAATTATTTTATTTAAAAATTTAGGTACCTGTATGTATTATCTTTTAAAACAACTTTAAGTCTTTAATTAAACAAAGAATGGACCAAAGCTTTAGATTTTTATGCCGGAAGGTAACCCTTTTTAAACTTGTGATTCGTAATATTAAAATATTTTTATATATTCATTTTGTATATTCTGGAAATATATATAAGTTTAACTATAAAGTAGAATGGAAGAGACTCGTGCAAAGAAAAAGTATTTCCACAAATAGCATTTACTTCGCAAAGTTTTATGTGAATCTCTTTGATTAAATGTTAAATGGTAGTATTAATTAGTGAATAAAATCAAGTTGAAAATTATTAAGTGTAAGTTATTTTGCTGATCAAGATATTAAATGCAATTCAATGAATATATCTATTAAAAAAATAATAGTGTGCAACAGTAGTTTCCAACAATGGTAATTTAATAACGTTATTTTGTATAAACAATCACATCTTTTATATAGTTAATGCACGTTTATATTAAAATATGTACATTTTCAACTATTTAAGTATATAAGGTCAACTATGTAAAGTGATTAAAAATGGGTTGCTCACAAATTTTAATTCTTTTTTCCAGCATAATTTATTGAGTTGGCTGATTATGAGGCATATGTGTCATTTTATTAAAATCTTTAACAGAATTGTTTATATTATATAAATTAGTATACATCATCTCGTATATAAAATCCTAAAGAGTACAAAAAAAAAAGAGTATATCCAATATGTTGTATCACAAAATCAATCAATTATTATTACGAACGACTGAATATAGTTAGCGGACAATTGAACGAATTATGAAAAAGAATCAAATCGTATGTTTCCGTACGAACCACGACATTTTTTAGAAATATAACATTTTGAAACTAATTTTGACGACACATGCAATTAAATAAGCATCGTAAAAGGTCGGTTTCGAGACAAAAACACAAACATCTTGCAACTTTAATACTTGGCTTAAGTTTTATATATTTAATTATACAACTTTCTAATTTTTCGAGTTGAAGATCAAGCTTGATTAAAATCGCTACAACCCATTCTCGAATCTTACATTCCTACATAAAATAAAGATTTTCACGAATACAATAAATATATAGAAAATGAAGAATTATCTGCATAGAAAATTGTGATTAAGATTTATTAAAATTATTCAAAATTATTTTAAGTAAATATACAATACAATTTTATATAAAAAAAAAGTAACAAGAACATTCAAAAAAACCGCCTAAATAAAAATTAACATGGAATACCAGACAACTTGAACAATACTTATTTGGTTAGAACAATTATAAAAATTATAAAAATTATAAAATATATGTATAATGTCACTAAGATCCAAAAGAAAAAATTAATTAAAAACTATTGATATACAACAAAAGAATAATAAATAATATTTTCTTACAATGCAACGTATCGAGTTTTTTCATTTTATATAATTTGGACTTGTCTAGATGATATAAAAATATCAAATTTCAAATGAAATTTTTGAAAAGATAATTACGCAAGAACTAATAATATTTTATAGATCTATCACGTTTAATCCCCTCTAATATTTGATATCAGTTTTATCAAAATTGTTAAATAATTAACAATTACGGCCACTTCGACCGATCTCGATTGATTTTAATCAATGATTCACTCAATCA
This sequence comes from Vespula germanica, assembly GCA_905340365.1. Classification (NCBI taxonomy): domain Eukaryota; kingdom Metazoa; phylum Arthropoda; class Insecta; order Hymenoptera; family Vespidae; genus Vespula; species Vespula germanica. The sequence continues at coordinate 4,624,108 of HG996544.1, forward strand.
GCAGTGTAGCAAACAATGAAACTTTTGTCTTTTTAATCTATATTTTCGTAATATCAATAACCATTTAAAAATGTTATATATAGTATAGAATAGATATATTAATTAAAATAGGCTAAAGGAATACGTATATATGTCGTCTATTGACTCTGCCACGAAGTGCGATATTATATTAAATATAAGATTTTATTCATATATGTAATATTATATATGTGGTATTAGTATACTCTAAGCGACTTTTGCAGATAACTATAAACAAAAAGTCTTAAAAAAAAATAATTCATTTTTAACAAACACATAGAAACTTTTGATTCATCTAGGGAATTTTGAGCCAACCTGTATTTCGTCCATTTATTTAAAACTGTCAATGATAGAAAAATATGAAGTCGTCAAGAGTATACTTATTGATCAGTATTAGTGTTTTATTCATTATAAATAGCGTTTATACGCATCTTGATTCCTTCGATGAAGAATTGTTCTTAAAACCTTTACCAAGCAGTCATGTTTATGCTTATTTTCAATTTACAACAATATGGAAAACCTTGAATACACCAAAGTCATGTATGTAAAATTTTTAATAATTTTTCATAATTTGTATATTTTATACAAATGTGTGTGATTTTATAGAAATACGTAAAATGTATTTCAGTTCATCACTCACATTTATTTCCAAGAGGATTAGGTGAAATTATAGGACGTCATAAAACAGATGAATTACATATAACTTTGACCCAAGGTTTATGGAATTATCAAAAATGGGGATATCCTTTTTATGACGCTGGATCTGGAGCTGAGATATATGCTTGGTTTAATAAAGATGTCTCTAAGTATATAGAATAATTTAGTTATTATAAGATTTATTTTGGCTGATAAGGTGTTATAATTAATTTATAAAATCATATTTTTTTCTGTTGCATAGTATCGATCAAGAATGGAAGGGACTTACTAATGCATTGTCAGGTTTACTTTGTGCTTCTTTAAATTTTATTGATTCTGCCAATAGCGTATCGCCAAAATATACTTTCCGTCCTCGTGGTGTCGTTAAACAAACTCCAAATTCTACTTATTTGCGCTATTCTTCTTTACCACGAGAAATAGTTTGCACAGAAAATATAACACCCTTTAAAAAATTATTACCATGTGATTCCAAGGTATGGTTTAAAATATATATGTAGTAGATATACTTAGTAACAAAACTATTACTGAATGATTTTATTTTTATAGAAAGGTCTAGCAACTTTATTAAATTCTGCATACATTCATAATACAAATTATCATTCTCTTGGTATACATTTCCGCTCTATATGTGGCAATATAGCTTGTACAGATACATTTTTAGAATTACAACAGACGGTTTCATTAATATATGATAATGTAGTAGATACACAGGTGAGTTAACATAAATATAAAGATTTTAAAAAAAGATCAATTGTTACTATTTAGATTAGTTGTTATATTCGTTATTATAGGATTGGTCTATAAGAAAATTTTTTGGAATGGGAATTAAAGGATCATGTCCTCTTACAACAATAAGTAACATATATGTTGATATATCAAGTAATAAAACGCATCATGTTTATAAAATAATTCCTACACCTACGGTCAAACTTAATAGCCTACGTGGAGGACAACAGAATAATATTGCTATATATGACATTAAATCGCATTCTATTGAAGGGATGTTTAATATTGCAGTTAAACATAGTACAACAAAGACTGCAGTTGTTAATTATCCTTCTATCCTGCATGCAAATAGATATATTATAGGTATGTTCTTGTCCTACTCATGATTATTACAATGCTTTATAATAGTTAATAGTTATATAGATAAGCATTATTTATAAAAAATTTTAAAGATTTTTTATTTAGAAATGTAAATTTTTATTATAATCTTTATTATGTGTCATAGAGTAAAGCTTATATTCATTCTACATTTTATAGGATCTGGTCAACAAAAAGGTAGTTTAGTAACAAAGATATACAATAATCACTGGCAGGCACTTAATATTGTACTATTAGAAAACATTCCATGGTATTTATCAGTCTACTTGCACACAATTAAAATCACCTGTAATGAGGAAGATATTATTCCATGTAAGACAATTTATAGCTGCTTTTATTTAATAGTAATATTATTAAATTTTTTATCATTATTTTCATATGCAATACAATTACTAAATACATTTTACTTTGACTTTTTTGTTCTTGTTTTAAAATATATATAATTAAAAATAATCTTGATTGGATTATAATATTTGTAATTATAAAAAAAATTACAGTAACACTTCATTACATGCCAGGAAAAGAAAGAATAAATCCATATTATATAGAATTAATTTTACGCCTACCACCTCATTCAGTTACGAAGTTTTCTATAGAAATAGAATATTTATTTTTAAAATGGCAAGAATATCCACCTGATGCAAATCATGGATTTTATATGGGTCCAGCAATTATCACAGCACTACTACCAATTGCACGAAATTATACTGCTTTACCTCTTGATGGAAGTACTATAACATCAAGGTACATATATTTAATCATATTTCTGTATAATTCTCTCTCTTAATGAAATCATATATTATATATAACAAAATGTATTATTATTATGATTGAACAAATGCTTTTTTCAGCTTTAATGCCTCACGAGATAGTTATCTGGTGCAATTGAGAACAGAATCTTTACTTATCAGTCTTCCTACTCCTGATTTTAGTATGCCATATAATGTGATCTGTTTAGCATGCACAGCAGTTGCTCTAGCATTTGGTCCACTTCATAATATATGTACAAAACGATTAGTATTGAAACATGTTGAAAAAGATTGGAAAGAGAAAATATTTTCTCTTCTTAAAAAAAAGATTTTTGGATTAAAAAAAAAACAGGAATAAAAATCATATTATTTGTTTTTATATGTACAAAATATATATTTAATGAAAATAAATAAAATATTGATAATTTATTAGGCAGTCTTTATAATATAAAAATATTTATTGTAAAGCGTTATTTTTAATGAATAATTCTAAAGAGATTGCCTTTCATTTTTTTACTAACATTTATTTATAATTTGTTTAATTTTAAGATTATCGTTGCTCATTAAAACTTCATAAATAATGTATCCTTTATGCAATAAAATTGCAACTAGAAACAATAATAGCGTATGACGGGGAACGCCCTTAAACGTGCACACAATAACATTGATTATAATGAAATAAGGAAAAAATAAAAACTATCATTATCAGGCGCTATTATCGCTCGTCATTCTACGTACACTTTTAATATTCACGTACACATAATAACACAACTATACTTTTGAATACAAATATACTTGTATATACAAGTAATTATAGTATAGCAGAAAAGAAATTAGCAATAATTTATTTGTATATCATTCCTAATTTTGGAAAAAGAAATTAATACTTCTTTCTTTCTTTTTATTTTTTTTTAACTTTTTTCCAATATTACGTTATCTTCTTATACAAACAGATAACAAAATTTCAAAATGATTAAAAAATTTTCATGATTCAAGATGATAAATACCACTTCTATTATGTACATTTATAATATATCCCAGTGCTGTAAGTGATAATATACTTTTTAAAGCAGTTTTATAAAAAGTATCATGGAATCAATGTTGACATAATAAGGAGTATTTGTTTGTTATCATATTATTCATATGAAGGATAAACAATAAATATTGATAACAATCACGATGCATTTAAAATTAAAATATCCTATTTGTCGTGCTTCATGGTGCTGGTCTTAGTATTGGAGAAAGTTGAATACACGTGTCTAAAACACCACCAATGTGACATTTGTTTACGTGGTTTTCATTATCTTCGCTAAAAATATTTTGCATTAACCAATGATTTGTTGAATTTGCAGGATAAATGCAAGCTTTTGAACAAACTTTATTTGTTGGTAGATTTGGTAATAAATTTTCTTTGAATAAAGAATTTATTGGGTCCCGAATCTCATCAGATGTATGTACGCTTGAAACTTCTTCTTCATCGGACGAGCAAAGATCAATAACCGTAATTGATTTCTGTGTTACTGAACATGGTATTATTTCTTTTATTTTGTCTTCATTGACAACCTTGTTTTCAGAATAATAATTAACAGATGTAATGGATGTTTTAAATTGTGTTGTTGGCATAGATTCTTCTTCTATTATCATTGGTTCAAGTTCTGTTTTTTCTGATATTTTAGATTTTAACATCAAATTGGTTTCATATTGTTTTAATTTTGTTTTCGATGCCGGTCCAGCTTTTGTATATAATGGTTTTATAGCAGAACTTGGATGTTTAAGAGAATTTCGTTTGGACTCTTCTATTTGCTTTTGATGCAATCGCGTGAGAATAACATAAAAGGGTCGACAAGCAGCATATAGGATTTGTGAGTTTATATTTAACACTAGAGGAAGAAAAACTCAATAAAATCATATCATTTAAAAAATATAAATTTCATATTTTTCATACACTCACCTGGCTTGCCTCTTAAAGAATCAGAGAATTTATATTGATGTACATAATCATTAACTGGTTTATCTCGGTTAGATTTGTACGTTGTTAGCCATCTATCATGCTCATCTTCTTTATCTAACCATTTTGGTCTAAACGAACTTGTTATAGGCGGTGCAAGTACATGTCTTTCTATTCTTTCTAATCGTTCTTGCTGTGTTTCTTCAGTCATTGTCTTTGATTTTTTCGCTAATATTATACCAGCAGGTGAAGAAAATGGAATTGCTCGACATTTTGTTAAATTAATTGATCCTCTGACACGAGGTGAAGTCCTGGTTGCTATACACATATTAATTGTTTCACTTTTATTTGATTCAATTATTTTACATTCTTTTTCTCTCGAAGACAATTGAAAGTATTCCAAAAACTGATTTTGGCTTGATTCAGATTTTATGGTGGATAAGTCTGGCGTAGTCGAGCGAGAGCTGTTAGTTTCATGTTGCTCGCAACAAGTCAGCTCATGTTCCTGAAATATTATAATAATAAGTATTCATGTATACTAAAGATTTGGCAAGATATTTCAACTAATAAATTATAAAAATAACAAATTTTGTACCTTCATTTTTTCAAGTCCTATAAATTCAGCATCACAATTGTCACAAAGATATATATCATCACAAGGTGGTTGAACCATCATAAAAGATTGTGTTTGTTGTTTTGATTTATTTGTAAAATTGGATGTGATTCCATTATGAAAAAGTAATGTCTTCCTTGGACTGTCGTTCTTTTTATCATAATTCTATAAAAAAAATATCAACAATTAGTATCAATAAACAATCTCATTAAAAGATAATGGCAAAACATACATACCATATTCTCATTACGGAATGTTACTAACAGTTTTCCAGTACTTTTGTGATACAAACTAGTAGTAGAATCCCAATTATTAACATATTCTAATTCTTCATGCGGATATTGAGCAAGATATGAACAAAAACGTAACAAATATTCACTTTTGTGATAAGTATAACATCTGAATACTAACTTTTTTAGATTTGCCATCCAATTCTAACAAAACAAATAAATTAATGTCATATATAATTAATACCGCAGTTATTGCTTATGGAAAATAATTTAATGTGTTCTTACTCACATCTGTTATCTTTTTAGGTCGTATTAAAGGATTAGAAAATTTTACTTCTTTAGGCCACCATTGTGGTTCAGTTATAATTTCATTAACATCATGTCCTAATGAACACTGAACCATAAATGTTATAAAATTTTCTAATTGTGTCTGTAATATAAACAAAGTTTTTATATATAAAAGTTTATATATATTAAATTTTAATTCTATAATTACATTTACAAAAAATATTAATATACCAATGTTATTTTTTCCAAAGAAGTTGGATAACCATCAGCAAACAGAAGTGGTAGATTAGAAACCATAGAACTTTCTTCATGAGAATTTTCACAAACCAATTCTACATTTTCATTAGCAGCTGTCATCATGTTTTCATACAAATTATCAGGGAGACGGTTTTGAGGCACACCTACCTCATACACATCTCCTTGCATGCTCGAGTACTTCATTTTACTCAAAGACTATTAACATTTTTTTTATTTCTAATAAATTTACTTCAGGAACACTTGCTTAACTTTTTCAAAAACTATTTTCAGCTTCAATATTCTACATGAAAGAAAAAAAATATTTATTTTGTTATAACACGATATATACATATATTAAATTAAAAAATACAAATGCATAATATGAAAACTAAATAAATAAATAAATTGATAACAATAAATCCTTCCAACTCATTTTTTTTAAGTATATAAATAAATATGCATAAAAAATGAATGTAATAAACATAACAATAAATTAACGTATTTTCAAGAAAACAAATATCTTTACTATTAATAAAAACATTTGTATAAATAACCTATTTTATTTCGATTTTTTAGAAATATATATTCTAATGTAACTTTTTCATTGAAATATATTTAAAATCAGGTATTTATTTATTTTAAATAATAAAAAAAAAAGGAAAAAAAAACATAATTTCCTAAAAGTAGAAATCGTATGCTACACAAAATGCCTTCATTGTATACCTTTTTAAGGCGTTCTTCGTGAACGAGGAGAGGGTTTAAAAGGCGATGTTTAATAGTATTTAGATTTAACCCAATTGAAAAACATTCATTACATATAATTTAATTTTGTTACACGTTTACACTTATCTGCACTTAATATCTTGATATACTTTTCATAATATAATTTTAAAAATGAAAATAATCAGCCACAACACAACTATGAAATATAGGGGTCGTAACAATGACTGTCAGGACCGCCAAGCTCTAATATAAAAGACTTCTGCAAATTTTAGTTCAGTCTATAGAAACCCAGGTGGTGCAATAATATATTAGTAGCTATATATCCACATACACATCACGTACTCATTTATACCATATATGTTATATTTTGTATAAGATAAGCTACATACACATACGCGCGTGCATGCACGAATACTTACGACTATTATGTGTTAGTACACTTTAATAGCAGTTAAGATATGTAGTTTGAAATTAGTTTGTTCTCTGCATAACTTTGGAAATATACCACCAGATAGCGTTTCGATCATTGTGTTTATATTATTAGCTATTTTTATTACTACTGTTTTAATGCATTAATCTGTTACAATAGAAATTAAACATAAACAATAAATATTTTTTACTCATTTTTTATATAAAAACTAACATGGATATTATTTTAACTTACTTCTATAAAAATAATATTTTTGAGACTAATATGAAATAAGATTATTATACATCAAGATTTCTTATCTAAACTTATGTTTAATTTATTCGTTTGTTGCGAATATTTGTTTATCTTTAAAATTAAATGAAAAATATAGTATCACACACACATATATATATTTAATTATATTAAATTATTTTAAAATATGTATAATACACAAATGAAAGTAAAGAATTGGATTGAACTAATCAAATCTGAAAAGTTACAGGATATAATAGAAGATGTTAAGGTAAGCTAATTAAATTAAATTCACTTTTATGCTTATATATTTTTTTACATTATAAATTTAATAATTATTTATATATATGCTTCATAATAATTCACAATCTATGTTATATATTGTTTGTAATAAGATTTCATATTTCACCATTTCTAATTTTATTGAAACAAATTTTTGTGAGCATGTAACATAGTTTATACTTATAAAAATTTTATTTTTCAGACTAATAATTATTTTCAATCCAATGGAAATTTAAGTATGTCTAACAAAGATGCCTTTAAATTGCTTTTGTACTTGGCTCATACTGCAAGTAAATGTGATAAACAGAATTATGAAGTAGGTAAAAATATTGCTGAATTAACCATCTTATTATGTTCTAATATATTAACAATCCCTGATAATGAGAGATTTATTTCAAGTTTATATCATATAACTCGTTGTTTATTGGTAATGCATTTATATGAAGAAGCTGAAAATGTATGTACATTTTTAATACAAGAAAATTTTGATTGCTCTGGAGATAAATCCAATGAAACTTTTTTACAATTAATATATCTGTGGCATGATTCTGCAGATAAAATGTTTGTTATCTTGCAAGAACAACCACAGTACAAAAAAAATTATGATAAATTTAAAAACATTATAAACAATGAATTACGACTAACTAAAAAAGCTTATAAAAACAATGCAAGGTATGTTCTTATAAAACTAAATACATATCTGAAAAAAGTGATAGCAATTAAAAGTACATCAAATAGATATGTTGATGATTTTACTAAATACATATTATATCAAGAATATAAAAATATGTCAATAGATAAAAATGATAAATATCAAATTTATCATTTTATATTATGCATTATTAGTAAAATAATTTATGTAAAAATTGATAAAGATGATACAAAATATATAACACAAATTTTAGAAAATACATCTAAATATTTTGAGAATATGATAGATGAAGAATGTTGCCAAAGTTTCCTACATTTTAAGGCTACATGTATTACATTATTACAACCAGTTGAAAAATTAACAGAATCTACTTCTAAACATCTCAAAAATTTGACAAGTCAATATGATGAAATTGTAAAAAAATATGGATATGTAGATACAGTCATATTTACAACATCAACTTTTGTTGAAATATTTGAACATTTATTTATATATTGGGAGAGAGATTTAAAGTTAGGAAATAAGCAATTTCTTAATACTAATACTTTATATGAAACCATGAAGTTTATAGTTCAGATAAATACAATCTTAATGAATACAGTATTAGAAAAATGTACATGTACCAATGAATGTACTGTTAAAACAGATTTATATAATGCTATAGCATTGAAAGCTAAATGTATAATATTAGTCAGTAAACTGTCCACAAAAGATTTATCAGAAAATATTTGTAAACTTGCAAGCAATTTTATGAAAGAAAATATATATTCCCTGAGAGAAATGAAAGAAAATAAATGTAAACATTGGACAACCTTATGGTCTATGTGTGGAAGATTACTTTACAATATGGGAGCAACATCTGAATCTTTTTATGAGGAAAGTTTATCCTTTATTTCATTATTATGTTCCAGTATTATTTATTTTGAAGGAATACATTGTGAAAGTTCATATTTAAAACTTTCAAATCCTATCTGTGTTGCTTTATATAGATTAAGTAATATTCATTATAACAAGGCCATGTATAGGGAAGCAATGACTGTATCAGCATTACATGGTTTACTAAGTTATAAGGACAAGAATTCAAAGGCATTTAAAATGTGGGCAAGTATTAAACATAAAATAATAAAAACTTCTCCAAATCTTATAAAAATGTCTATGATATCATGTTTGCAAGCTGATAAAAAAAATATAGAAGAAATTGGCTTCCATATTAATTTATCAAAGTATAATCTTATAGAATTGTGTTTAAGTGAAGCAAAAGGTTTGAAAACAGCAAAAATCAATTTATTTGAAGCCTTTGATTCTGTGTTAAATGAATTAAACATTTTAAAAGCTACCATTATACAACGTGCATGCGTCGTACAATTGCTGGGATATCATCTGATACATATACGAGAAAATTATACATCAGACAGGTTCAAAGAGACACTTTCTGAATTAGAATTATTAAAACAAAAATCTATCAATGTTTTATGCCTAAAAGCAAATTTAGAATTTTTTATATTTGTAAATGAATTGCATATTTCCAATGAACATACCCAGATAGAAATGAATAACACAAGATTTGCTTTGAATGCTCCAAAACTGTCAGATAATCAAGGGAATTATGTAGTACCAGCATATACCAAAATAAATATCAAAGAAGATCTACGTCTCATGCAATTTTTACAAAAATCATTAAAAACATGGGATGACATTGAACAAAATATTGTAAGTTTTTTATTGTATACTAATTATATTTGTAAAAAATAAATATATAAAATATGTTACATTATTATTATTAATATATTGATTTTTTAAAATTGATACAGACTGATGTAACTCAAAGCTGGGAACCATTATTGACATTACATATATTGATTATAGCTGCTGAGTATTCTAGATTATATCGTTTTGAAGAATGTGAATTAAAAGCATGGAATCTTGCAATTAAATTGGCAATTGAATTGAACAATAATGATGCATTCATTTATGGTATGTATTGCATAATAACTTAGTATCAAAAGCAAAATCAATCCAATATATACATATGATCTATATAATATCTATATAATATAATCTATATATATATATATATATATATATATATTATAATAAATATAATAATGTATATATTATAATAAATATAAAAATATATAAATAAGTATTCCATCATAGTTACTGGTCGTAGCCTTTCTATACGTCAAATAAATTATAAATGGATTGCTCAGGCTAAGGAATATGCTGCTAATTTGAAAAATTCTGCTGATGAAATTAAAGCTCATACAATTGCCATATTTTGGATCAGTTTGGCAGATTTTTATTTTGAATGTGGCGATGTAAGTATATTTATTAAAATATGTAAATATGATATATATAATAAAAGTAAAAATATATTTTTCTTTCATAGTGTACAGTAGCTAGAAAATTATTAGATGATGCTAGATCCCTGCCAGGAATTTCTTTCCAAAAAAATACTGCTATATACTTATACAGTTTAGATACAATCCTTCGTAATTGTCATTTTTATAAAAAAGATATGGAACAAGAGGAATATACTTCATATATTATCGAAAGTTTTTATTCCATGATATGTTTGACAGATACTTTGGTTGGAACAAAATGTAAGACTATTGTATAAAATGTACTTTTGTTTGTTTCCATATTTTTTTATTTTTGTTTTGTTTATTTGTAGGGATGAATTCAGATAATTATCTTTTTAGTTATGACATATTATTTTCATCTAGTATTAATATGTCTATACAAATAAACAGTTTATTATCATTCAGAGAAATTACGGCACATTTAGTGCAAAGATTAAAATCAGCACAAGCTTTAGGAGCAACCATACGTACCGCAGAAATATTAAAATCTCTTTGTTTTATTGATTTATCACGTTCACACTTGGATGATTGTGAAGTGAAACTTCAAGGCCTTGAACATATTTTAGACATTGAAACTATTAAGCTATCAATGAGTACTAAATTAAAACCAACAACATTAGATAGCTTAACAACATCGCCAAATCGTTTAATAGATCCTATAAGAGATACAATGCAAAATGATACTTCACCAATCTTGAGAAGAAAAATTTTTAATTCACCAGAGTTTTGCTTACATCATAATTGTACATGTACATTATGTCAACATGTACAATATCAACATTTAGTGTTTGCTAGTACACATATCAGAGCACAATTATATGCATCACAAAATAATGTTGCAGCTTCACTTGAACATTTTCATGGAGCCTTTCAAATGAAACAAAAGCTTTTTAAAGTAGAAAAACCTATGTTGCCAAAAAATACTTTGGAGGAAACCAATAACATAAAAAAGTTCTCTTGGCAAACTCGTTTATATATTACTGATTATATACTTTTACTTCTGCATTTTAGTTATTTCATAAAAACTTATATACCGTCACGAAAAAACGAAGCTTTAAACATCGCTTTATTAGCAGTTAATGTATGTGAGACACATAATATAGAAAGTCATCCAATATACGTATCCGCTAAAGAATTAGTATATAAATATCAGTTTGAGGAAATTATCACAGCCCACGATTATTCAAGTAAAAATTTTACATACAATATTTAATGATATACATTTAATAAGTGTATGTTAACTTCCTATATTAATGATAACTTTTGATTTTATGTGTTGCAGCATTTACAGTACCAAACACGTGTGATATTGACGTAAGTAAATTTACAGTTCAAGAAAAATTAAAACAGAAAATATGTGTCACACCTGTTAGTCATAATCATCTTAAGAATCCTGTACCTATTCGTCGCAATAAAACGCCACCATTGCTAAAATTGAAAAAAATCAACATAGATTTAAGCGAGGAAGAAAATGACAATTCTCCTTTTAATTTAGAAGATGAATGTGAAACACCAGTTTCTCATACTAAATCAGTAAGAAGAAAAATTTTCGAAGAAGAATATTTAGAAAATACTAATGTGCCAAATAAAAAAGATGAAATGAAAGACAAATCAGAGTCAGCTCTCGAAACAGGTACAAATGCAGAAAAAAATGAGAATAGATCCATAAAAAATATTATTACCAAGATTATCCCATTAGTGCCAGATATTTCAGATCATTTAAATAAAATTGCACATAATTTAGATATACCTGTAACGAATGAAGCTATAAAAAAATTATTTGAAATGGTAGATAATTTGGAAATAAATTCACGCGTACGACAAAGAAGATTACGCAGTAAAAGTGCATCGCATTCAAACGTATCATCTGATTCAAAAATAAAGGATACAATAGCATTGTTTAAAAAAATAGTTATCGCGGAAGTTGCAACTAATGATGATATTTCAAATGCGAAACATACGATACCAGCGATCGTTATTGATAATACGGAAACAGCTGCAATTCCTCATAAATCTAAACAAATGAAAGATATGATTGCAAATAAAAAAAATTCAAACGAAACAGTCGTGTTAAATACTGAAAGTGACATATCTAATGTGAATAGATCTCAAACAAGAGTTACTAGAAGTACTAGATCTATGAAATCCACTACTGTTAATAAGACAAAAATTACCCCAATGAAGAAAAAATCTTCTATCAGATGAAACAAAAAGTACTTGTAGAGAAATTTTTACTAAAAAAATAAATTACATTAAAATCGAATTTTACACATGTTATCATATAAACCGAACTCGATAGTAACCATTAAAACAGTATAAATGTTAATGTTGTATTAACAAATAGAATAATATAATTATTTATTATAATTTTTATATGTTAGTTAATAAATACCTTTTTACTAACTTTTTTTTCAAAATATTTATTAAAATATTTCGCACATATATATGTACATTGTAAACAAAATATAAGCAACTTACAAATGATACATACCATAACAATTAATCATACTTAGAATATTCACTTTGAGTTACTTTTGTCATCTTCTTATTTTGTGCGAAAAATATTTTATAAATATTCACTAATCTCTTGTCCCAATTAATTAAATATTTTACAAGCCCACCTTAACGTCGTTTTAATAACATAAAATTTTATTTCATAAATTCTAAAGATCTTATTATTCCTACATATCACACAAATTTCTTTTATCATATAATATGACTCATACGAATAAATAAACTTCTTGTAATTAAGTAGATATCATAAAATCACTTATAATTAATAGAAATACTTTTCAATTTATTAAACTCGTTGTTCATGCAAAGAAATATTTGAAAAGTACATTTTTCTTAATTTGTCATATATTGTTTGGAATGTTACCATCAGAATCAATTTAAGAGAAACAAAGATGTTATAGAGAAAAAAAAAAGAATACTTTTATATATCCAAACATTATATTATATAACAAATAGCGTTTGTAAATATACGCAAAGGTAATCGATTATGGTGTACAATATAAAATAAAAGTAACCTGTTTGTCAAAAATTCATCATTATATTTGTATATTAAACATTAATGATTTTTCGTATCATTAAGTACTTTAAAATATTTAAATCTATTTTTGATTGTTTTGATCATAATAAAGTATTACCTGATATTTTATTTTTGTTTTATAAAATTTTGTTTATAATAATAAATTATATTCTTTTACTGTTAATTTGTAAGTTTGTAAATAATAAAAAAACATGTAATATTTTGTACTTAATAATATTGAAAAATTGGAACTAAAATAGATAATTTCACGTTATGATTATACAAAAGAAATGAATATGTAAAATTAATTGCAGTATCATATTATAATAAGTATTTCTTAAGATCAAAAGTAGAGAAAATATTGTTAAGATATATAGTATACATATACATTTTTTTTGTATATGATACTAGTTAATATCTATTACAAAAATACATATGAAATGAAAAAAATTTGTTTGACTCTTTTTTATGAAGAACAATTTTATATAAAAAATAAATATAGTATGGACTTATAAAAAAGATGTAAAGCTTCACCTAAAATAATTATTCATATTTTCTCTACTTTAATAAATACTTGTAATAGGATAATGCAATTAACATGGCTAATCTTACATTTTTCAAGATGTTGCAAATTACTGTAATTGTGGTAACATTCATGTTACTATTTCACTTAAAACTTTATATTGACATAAATGATTAAACATTTCAACAATTATAAAAAAATATGATATATAGAATTTTTATCATGAACTTAATGGCAATTTTATAAAGAATACTAGAAAACTTCAAAGAATTTGGTATTATAAGATTACAAATTCCATACATATATATACACACACATACATGCAAACATACATGCGTGTTATATATACATATACGTATATATATATATATATATTACACATCGTGTGTATGTATGCGTGTGTATGACAAGTATATATCTTACTTATAATGATATGTAATTATTGATCATAGCAAATAATTTAATTTTCCTTTATAAACACGAACAAACTGCTTGGTTGGAATTATAAGAAATGTATTTTAATAATAAATGTATTAATAAATCAATGTGCTAAGATCAATTTATACAATTTATAAGTAGTATTACTACAGACAATAGGATAACAGCTTATAAGATATAATAGGATGGCAGTTTATAAAGCAAGATACAGAAATTTATCCTTAATCATAAAGTAATCAATAAGTGTTTCTTAAATGAAAAAGAAGTATGAATCATATTTCACAACCTTGTAATTATAATCATAACACACAAAAAAGAAAAAAAAGAAAAAAAAACAAAAAAGAAAGAAACTAAATCATTGTGACAATGAAAAGTCATGACCTGTAGTATAATCATTACAAAGAGATAAAATCAAATAAAAATTATTTCACTATACCATTAACTAAGCAATAGTGCCTGTAGTAATGCTTTTATTTATCTTTTTTGTTGCTATACAAACAACGTTAATGAACATTATGTAATAGCAGGTAATCACAGTCTACAAATGGTTATAATTTAAAGTAGGATGTATAAACTGATCGTCTTTTTCTACTTTTATGTCTAAAACTTTAGCAGTTTCTTCTTGGGTTTTAGCTAATTCCATTAAAGCTAAAGCACCAAGCCATTTTTTATTGTCTTCTGGTAATGGTAATTTAGTTACACTATCTTCTTGTTTTATAACTACTTTAACATCTTTTTTACTTGCATCAATTAAAGCTGGTTTTGAATTGACTTCTTTCACAGTAAGATTACTACCAGAGCTTCCAGCTAACATCAGAACTGTTGGTCTTGTTTCATTTTGTATATTGTAAGAGCTTACTAGAGTATCTTCCAAGGATATTTCATTGCGAATGACTTTTGCGTTTAATGGAGATCTCTGAACCAATATCGTATCAGATGCATCACTGTTACCACCTACATCCCAATATTCAGTAGTTACTTCAGTATTTATATTTCTTATTTCTTGAACGATAGTGGTTTCAAGAGGTTTTAGATTAGATTGCAGAGAAGTATTACTATCCTGCAAAGAATCCCAAATCGTTTCTGTCGCCGTGTCTATTACATTTGTAACTTCTTTTATTTCCTGTGGTATTATTATTTTGGCAGATTCTTTACAAGTTTGTATATTCCAATCTGCTTTATTGGAGTTATAAGAAACAGTGTTATGTTCTGTCTCTAATTTTTTCAGTGTTGTTTCATTTGATGCAGCTGAGTAAGAAGTATCCGATATACTCCATTGTACATTAGAGCATGGAGTTGATAGTTCATATGTATTGGGTTTGTCATTAGTTTTACAAGTTGTTGACACGCTATTAACTTTAGCATCCCAATTTAATGGCTTTGCTAATTGCTGTTCCAAGCAAGCTTCTCTTAACCATCGTTTTTTTGGTTGAAGTCTATCCAATGGGCGCCTTAATGGAGAAATAGCTAGTTTTAAAGTAGACAGATCTTCATCCTCTGACGTTTGTAAAACGGTGCATGCTTCTGTCGGATCTTCATCTTGACTTTCTTCTTGACTGTCCTGACTCTCTCCACAATAAAATCTCTGATTTTGTAACTTACAATTTAAATTCTCCTGTTCACCAGCTGCATCCATCATTAAACCTTTTCTTGATTTAACTCTCTTATGATTTTCTGCCGTACTTTTCCACGTTTTCTTCTTACGTTCGTTCTTTCCAGTTGGCGTTCTATCTTCTCTTTCTCTAGACATTTTATAACGTTCTAACCATCGTGTTACATCATGAGATAATTCAGTGTTTTCCGAAACAGGTTTCAATACGAAATCATCAGATCTAGTTAAAGTAGCATAAGGATGTTCAGGACAATGCCTATTTGCATGCGTAAATCTCATTTCACATCCAGGTTCAGTACATAAAAATGGTTTCTCTCCTGTATGTAAACGTTGATGAGTCTTTAACTGTCCTGATTGAGTAAATGCTTTCGTACAGCCAGGATAATCACATGGATATGGACGTTCCCCTGCAAAATGAAAACAATTTTTATTTTTCTATACTTATAATTCTGTTAATGCAAACAATATAGAAGACACTTTAAATAATCATGTACAATATAGACAATAGATCATAAACATTTAAAAAAAAAAAAAGAAAAAAAACTGTACACCGTATTAAGAACAATAGCCAGCTATTTGGAAAAAAAAAGAAAAAAGAAAAAAAAAGAAAGAAAAAAGAAAAAAACACGGCAAAAGATAATATACTTGAAAAGATGAGAAAAATTGTATTACGTTAAAATGTTATATAAATCATTGTATTAAAAAGTTTCATTCGCTTTTCATAAAATTTTTTTGTAAAATAAAATAAACATTTTCTTTCAGTTCCGCGTACTAACAAAGAAGATAAGCATCATACTTTGTTTTGAGATACATAATCGTACACGTGCCATCGAATTAAGGGAAGCGTATATACGTGCAACGATATGAACGTTTAATACTCTTCAAAGAACGATTATAATTCTGTGCTTTGTGAACATAACATTTATGACGCATTTTGCAAGAAAGTTGCTATTTTCGCCCTTCTCCATCACCATAGAGAATAAAAAGTGGAAGAGAGAGAGAGAGAGAGAGAGGAAGAGAGAGGGAGGGGGGAGAAGGACGAAAGAGAGATAGAGAGAGATAGAGAGAGAGAAAGACTCTCAACGGATTTAAAGCGCGCATGATGGCGTTTGGCGGGACGCGTGACCACGCGCTGCGCGTAACCGTCGCGCCAATATTTCGTACGAACGCTATAAAAACGCGCGACGCTATTGGAAATTCACCAATCGCAATTGAAGAAACGAAAAGTATAAATTATCGAGGCGTGAGGGAAATATGATTTTCTTTCAGAAGGATATTAAGGGAGATAAATGAAAAGGGAACGGAAGGGAAGAAAAATAAGAACGTACCCGTGTGCGTGCGTAAATGTGCTTGTAAACTCTTTTCTCGTGGAAAAACACGACTGCAATAGCTACATTTAATGCTACTGGGCGATGTGCTTCCTTGCTTCATAAGATTTGAAAGAGCATCCGCTCTCGGTCTACCACGTCGATGACTCTCGGATACCCCAGAACGAGATCTGGAACCGGCTCTGGCTGGGACCACGTTGTTTTCCCTATACTCCGGTGACGAGCATGAGCTACCCGGGCTGAGATTAACGTTCCTTGCTTCTTCGCTCCAATTCCAAGGGTAAAGCATCGTGTCACTCATCGGTGGACTGCAGGGTAACGCTTCCGCCAAGGATCGCGATTCACGTTCTGGCGTATGCAATTCCATTCCACCCTCTTTTTTCCACTTCACTTAGCACTCTTCTCCTTTCTCACGAGTCGCGACCACACGAAGCAGGAATTACGATGTTATACTTGCGCGACCTCTTCACCGCCGTTCACCGCGTGTCGCGTGCAACTATTAAACCGCCAAAATACAACTGTAATGGATGATGCCGCGACGCTACCTATGGGTGATCGTATAGCTGCACACGCATACGCTCGCGCGCCTTCTCTCCCTGTACAGTCGAAAACAAAAGTACCGTCTTTTTACTTCTCGATTGTTCGATTCAAATTAAAACTTTTCTTACTCAACATTCAGAAATTGAATTGTAAAACTTGGAAACGTTTTCTGGTTCTAATGACACTTTCAGATTAAGTGTTTGCAATTAATTAACAAAGAACGATTAATTAATTCGATAATATCGAATCACAACGACGACATGTGCTTTCTTTCAGTGATCTTTCTTTAATAAATGGCTAAGCTGTTACATATCCGGCGATCGACCAATCGCCTTTCTTCTCGATAATTCGTGGCCTCTGATTCGCCGTAACGAGGATTTGAAAATATCCAATCACGTTCTTCGATTTAAAGCTTTCTGATTGGCAGGTTAAAGATAAATCGATCAATGAACAGTAGGCAAGTAAGCGAGAAGACTAGTTCCGTCGATCCTGATTGGTCAATTCTAAATCTTCCTTCCTCCCTATTTTATATTTCAAAATAAATTTCTTGAGATATAATACTTATATAATAATATTTTGCTGCGAAGATATTGAAACGATTTTTCCATTCCGATCTAAATATTTTATTCAGCTTTGTGTAAAATTATTTTAACACGGAACGATATTATCTCGTAAACTAACATATACAAATCATACCAAATACGGCAAACGGAAGTACAGCTATCGAGTAGAATTCGAAGTAAATTGATACTTTATTATTAATTTTACAATGATTAATACAATGGATTTCTCTTTTTTATTCTTTTTCTTTTATAATATATCGCGATAAACGTTACGCATTCCTCTTATATACAAAAGCTTAAAAGTTAAAGTCGTCTTCTTCAAGGAGCACACATATGAAATTTCCCGCGTTTCTGACGCGCTTCTATCTGCATTATTAATTTTTATTAAAAATAGCGAAATATCATTTGAATGAAAAGTCTCGATAATTATAAAGAAATTTTTCCGAAAGCATACGATTAAAAATATTGTGAAACTATTTTCATCGGTATTAACCAGATTCATGAAAAACATGCCAATTTCTTCAAATACAACAACTATAAAAAGAACTGTACTTTATTAAGTAGAGCCGGTATTTTGATAATTCTATAAGACTAAAATTAAAAACTCATTTTTCGGCGATATTTTTCAATAGGAAATTACTTAAAATGATTATTATTGAAAATGTTGGTGGGGAAGTGGCGCGCTGGGTGCAAGACAATTATGCGGTCCCTCCCCGAACGCAGACCTCGTGGTGAACTATCTTCAACACGGCCATATTGAAATATTGAATGTCTCTGTTACACAAGGGCTCAAGAGTAGCCGTGAAATTTTCGAATAATCCTCGACGAAGAGAGGATAAGAAGCATTATGGAAAATCAATACAGCATTACTGTAACAAATAAGTTTGGAAATGCTTCTGCCTGGGATGAGTCAGAGGATCCCCAACTATACTTGCAAAAGTTGCAAGAAGCTAAGAAAAAAGACAAGGTTTCGGAAAAGGAAAATAAGAGTAAGCAGTCCGATACACAAAAATCTACTGGTAATAAGACGCAAAAGAATCGTGTGATAAAAGATGCTCAGCAGCAAGTATCGAAAGTCCAGGATGTAAAGAAAGATCAAGGTTAGTTCATTTCTTAACCATCTCTAGCCTCGTGCGCGGTATTATGGCCGCCGGTTTCGTGCTCCTCGTGGCCCCATGTGGTTTTCATATATATTTCTGCTTATGATCGTTTTCTCGTAATTTTTTAACTAGATTTACTTTTATATTACTTTTAATTAAGAATTTTCATTATTTTTCTGTTGATTGTAACTTTAGTGTATGTAATATCATATGTAATATAATAGTACTATTTCTACCTACATTTTTAACATTTGCAATGACTCACATAATCATATTACTAAGGATAAATATATATATCGTTTGAACAAGAGACATAGCAAAAGTTCTTACGTTATTTTATTTTTGATTTTTTCTTTTTTTCGTACAGTGTTTAACGAAGTACATATTTCATTACATGTATATTTTATATACAAAGTATAACTCTTGCAAATATTCTAAATTACAAATTTATTTTAAAAATACGTTCTATTTATACGTCTTGTTATAATTTTTTCTTCGGTAGTAATTATTATCACTTTCGTTCCATGTTTCAGTGATTTTTATTAAATTTGATATTGAAAGAAATTATGTATCGCGTCTGTATGTTTAGGTGAGAAGAAGTTATCTCAACCGAGGATAACTGGCGGAGATCGCAGTGTAAAGTTCTCCGGAGAGTCTAGAGAAGAGCGCAACAACAGACGTAATCGTGAAGATGGAGAAAGAACAGTCCGTAACCAAGGAGAGATCAGACGTGGACCCAGCGGGTTAGTCCATTGAATGCATACGTCAAATGTTTGAAATATATGAAATGTTCTTTCTCATTATAATTTCTTTATATTATCAGAAATAAGAGAGAAAAATAATTGTAAAATATTTTGCTTACGAAGAGACATGTATCATTTATTTCGTATTATTTTTAGGGAGGGCCGTGAAACACGCGAATTTCGAAATTCTAACGAGAATCAACGCGGTGATTATAACGAGCGCAGAGGACGCGGAGGTATGCGTGGAATGGGTCGAGGCCGTGGAGGATCACGTGGAGGTAGAGGTGGTTATGATAATCGTGGAAAACGCGAGTTTGATCGCCAATCAGGATCCGATAAAACGTTCGTATTAATATAAACGCATTTACTGTTCGATAGAATGATGTTCCTTCATTTCGATTAATCGTCATATATCTTTTTTTTGTATCTACAGTGGCATTAAGCCAATTGATAAGAAAGATGGTGCTGGCAGCCATAACTGGGGAACTCATAACGATGAAATAGAGTAAGTAAATCTATCTGAAAACATTAAAATGAAAATTATTGTTACGAGAGATGGTTTAATTTATTGATTTTATCAGGGAAAGTTTGAATCAAGAGAACCAAGATTGGACAAATGACAAACCTGAAGCAGAAGTTACTCCGGCACCGACCGAGACTAAAGAAGGAGGAGAAACACCAGCGGACACTTCCACCGAAGAGAAACCTCAAGAAGAAGAGTCACGCGAGTTGACTTTGGATGAATGGAAACGCCGACAAAATACAAGGGCAAAGCCTCAGTATAACTTGCGCAAAGCTGGTGAAGGCGAAGATTTATCCCGTTGGAAGAAAATGTATGCTCTCGAACGGAAGAAAGAAGGTTCTGATGAAGAAGAAGAGGCAGAAGAGGAGTTCGATGCAGCTGCGGAATTTCCTCAACGTGCTGGAAGGCAAAAACGTGTTTTAGGCATTGAAATCCAATTTAGCGATTCTCGACGTGGTTCTGGTGGACGTGGACGAGGAGGACGTGGTGGACGCGGCGAACGCGCCAACGGGCGTGGATTCGGAAATCGTGGTGCACCTAGAGACAACGATTCTCGTGGTTCTGCCGTAAGTATATATTGCGATTTTATAAACATGTTTTTTGCTTCGACGGTAACACGTTGTCCTAAACAATATATTAAATCTTATTAATCGCGAATGAATCCTCAACAGTTGCAGACATCACAGAATGAACAAAGGTCACCGCGTGGTCGCCAAAACGCTCCGAAAGTAGATGATGAAAACGACTTCCCTTCATTGGGATAAACAGCTTCGTCTAACGATTACACAGTATCCCACCACCACCATCACCATCAGTACTTTTACAACCGATAAAATTACTATTATTACTACGAATATTATTATCAACCGTCTTGCATCAGTGACAATATTATTAACGCGTCATACAGTACACCTTTTGCAGAATGAGATACGTAACTTCAATAAAACTTAGCGCCCAAAAGCGCTGCTTCATATTGACACACTATTCGTGCGAAGCTTATGTGGGTACGAAAGAGTCAAGTATGATTCTTAGTACTTCTATGAAGATTGACCCTATATAATTGTGAAATATAAAACATAAGTGGCAATATGAGATCAGCGAAGCAGCATATCTGAATGAACTTGTTAATAATTGTGAACTTGCTGAAAGAAAATAGGGAAGAGGTCAAAGAAATTTTTCATAAAGACCCGAGAAAGAAATACAAAGTCAAATACGATATTCATTTTACATAAGTTAAAACAACTTAAAGACTCTAAATATATATGTGTATATATATATGTGTGTGTGCGTATATATATATTTGTATGTATATATATATGTACATACATATATATTACCCTGAATGGAAAGAAAATTTTATCAAGAACGTATGGAAAAAAAAGCGAGGTAACAAAAATTTTAATTTTAATGTCGCATTGAGGGCCTAAGAAGGCTGGATGCAGCACCGATACGTATATAAAACCACATATGTACGATAACCGTGTAGCTATAAATTTTAAACACCCTTTCAGTTTTATAATTTTTATACGGTGTTTGGAAAAAGCCTTCCTGATCGCAGTTGGCAAGCGACATTGCTTACCGCGCGTAAAACTTAAGACTCCTAAAGCGTGTGTTTCTATGTAATAAATAATTCTGATACTAAAATATTTACTTAGCTAAAATAAGTTTGGCTTATAGAAAGACATATAGACACTTTCCCTTCAGATGTAACCAATCTGAACTTAACGTTTAAGTGAATATTAGATACACCGATACACAGCTTTACAAATGTATAACAAATTTAATGAAATAGGAGTGATTAACGGCAGTGTAAGGGACGGCAGAATGAATCTGGTAATCTGGTACGTGTTATACTTATCCGTCGCGACCGTCATACTCTTAATTATAAATTGCTATATTAGTTATTTACTACACTTGTTATACGTTAAAATAATACAGCCAAAAATTCACACCCCTCTCTCTTCACGATAAAAAATCCGTTACGAAGCTATTTGAAGCTTAGGTATATGTGTAAATAACATGATATTTACAATAATAAATTGTGACAAGATCAGTCCATTTCATTCGGTCCTTAATCGACGATAATGTGTTAATGGTGAACCAAGGAAAATATCGAATATTCGGTTTGTGTTTTGAATTTACAGGAAGAAAGGTACGTTTGATTAAATTACGAATGATTAAAGTCTTTTTCTCTTTGTTACGAATTAGATTGTAAACCACGGTCACGCACAGGTAATAATTATTAACGCTTAAATAAGACGCGATCAAATATTAAATATTTTGTTAGACTTAATTGTTCCGATAATTTTCAAAGTTGGATAGAACTCTATGTATCGTCCTTGGACGTAGGAGGGAGAGGAAGGAAGACAAAGAAACAAGATGGTTTCCAATTTGATCCGATGGAAAGCGCTGTAGTAGCGGGACGCGGCGACAAGTGCGACGGGTATCGGTGATTAGGAGGGAAGAAGAGGACAAGAAGAGAGGGCTAAGCCCGTGAAAAAAGGACGAGTAGTAGAAAGAGAAAGGGAGAGGGAGAACAGGAGCGCATGCCGCAGCCACGGCCCCCAACTTGCCCTAAACTCGTGCGAGCAGGCTCTATCGTCGGTCGAATTTTAATGGCGGCTTATTCCGACTCCCTGTTCAGTGTTGTGTTGTGAATCGACGGACACATTGTTCGAATTTGCACACGTGCGGGCTAGCCGACACGAAGGACCGTGACTTCTTGTCAAATAGAAGAACAAGTTTTCAACTGTGTGCGACGGTGTCCCGTCGTAGAAAATATTCGATCGAGATAGAGGCTCACGAGACATGGTGCATATCCGCGATGTGCCGTAGCCGTGGCGACTCACCTCACATCGGATTCTTTCACATTAGAGCTGTTTCGTACGTCTTCACTCTTTCGTGGAAAAGGTAATTCGATCAAGTACAAAATCAAATATGTCTTACTTTTCTTTTTTCTTTTTTTTTTCGCTTTTTTCTTTTTTTCCTTTTTTTACATGTGTCGTGATAATATTATATACAAGTGATTGATAATGTAAGTTCTCTTCTTTGTGATTCTACACTACGAAAGGTTTAAATATGCAAGCATCTCTTCTTTCTCTCTCTCTCTCTCTCTCTCTCTCTCTCCATTCTTTCTCTTTCTCTCTCTCTCTCTCCCTCCCCTCCCTCTCTAGATAGACGTCTTTCTTTTGTTTTTTGTTTTTTGTTCTTTGTTTTACCTAATCATTTTTCCCCTAATATTTCGTATTGTTGTGCGACGTGATATCGTATTTCGACCAATGAAAATAATCTATGTATACTCGACAAGTTTTTGTGTTCCGGTGGGCGCTAAATTACAAGAGACAAGGTCCTTGCCTTTGTGCGAAGACAGTGGCCTTATAGCTGTCAAGACAGTTCTGCTGGCCACATTAATGAAGGGCGGTGCGTGATACGATGTTACCTTAAAAGCGTGGAGCCATCTGCCTTAGCCTGTCATCGATGTTAAAATCGTATAAAATGTTCTATTCGTTCGAATTATATGTTGTCTTTTATAACGCGATTATCATTCGTATTTGTTGCGTTTCAATGTAATTATCGTGTCGGAGATACATTGATTGACTTACTGATATGAAACAAATGTAAACATATATTCTAATAAGAAGATTTTGGCAATTTACATTTACCTTTTGCTAGAACAATGAAGTTTAGACTTTAGTGTTGATTAAATAGTTGTTGAAGCAATGACAAAAAATTAAACTGTAAAGAAAAGATACAAATAATTGATAACCTTGATTTCTACATGTAGGATGTAAAGTTTATGCGTTTGTATTAAAAAAAAAAATATTTGTATCTTTGCTTTGTTAATCAGTCATTTAATCTTGTATGTATTTTTATACTTATCTGTATGTATTTGTTATTGTTTCAGGGGTACCGGACAGTGAGCACCATGTCGGTACCTGGCCATACATATTGCTGGTAGTAACGTATTCATATTGGCGTTCTACCAGCGGTTATTATACCCTAATTATACCTATTAAGCTTCCTACCCTAGCCTTGCATACGCACAAACGCACACGCCTAGCGT
This sequence comes from Vespula germanica, assembly GCA_905340365.1. Taxonomy (NCBI): domain Eukaryota; kingdom Metazoa; phylum Arthropoda; class Insecta; order Hymenoptera; family Vespidae; genus Vespula; species Vespula germanica. The sequence goes on from HG996544.1 coordinate 4,649,097, forward strand.
GCGCGCAAGTGCTTTGCTAGGTGTCGTATACACACCATGAGATTCCTGGAATATAGAACATTTTCTATTTCATCGATATTTTCACCGTGCTTGCTGCAACCGTCCTTCCATGGATCATTATTTTCGTCCATGTCTGTTGCCACTTGGTTTTTAGTGGTATTGGTAACTGCAGCAATAGACACCCCTGCCAGTACTACTGTGCCACCGCAAGAGAATAAATCACCACACATTACTGCACAGTTTCCTGCAGAAGAAAGTCAACAATATGGATTTTATGCCTTAGATCCAAATACAACGAGAGAAGGTGCCCTAAGATTTAATCATCTAGCCATAGATCCTATGACAAAAAGACTCTATATTGGAGCTGTTAACAGGCTTTTACAGCTTGATTCCAACCTGAAGCTTGAAGAACATGTTTCAACAGGTCAGTTACTATACAACGTGCCTTCTTGTCTCTAATAGATTAGGTACCGGTTTCAGAGATTTCAATTCATTTGTTTTTTATGTTTAGGACCAATATTGGATAATCCCCAGTGTCATGCCACAGGCTGCTCTTCAAGAGATACAACCACATTAATGAACAATGTAAACAAGCTTCTTATTGCTGACCTTGAATCACGGACCTTAATTGCATGTGGTTCCCTTCGTCAAGGTGCTTGTGAAAAGTACAAAATGTCGAACATATCCATTAAGCCAGAGTTTATTCCTCTCAGTGTAGCAGCTAACGATGAAACGTCTTCTACATATGCTTTCATTGGTCAAAGTTATAATCCATGGGGAAAGACAAATATCCTGTATGTAGGTACAACATTTACCAATAGAGGAGACTATCGTCATGACGTACCTGCTATTTCGAGCAGAAATCTTCGTAATTTAGAGTTTGCAGAATTTTCGTTTAACAAACAATCGATAGTATATATCGATGTTAAATATAGAGATCATTTTTTAGTCAAATACGTTTATGGGTTTAATGCAAGTGATTATGCATACTTTGTATTAGTACAGAAACAATCTTATCTTCCTGAACAAGAAGAATTGGGATATACATCTAGATTGGCAAGGATTTGTATAAGTGATCAAAATTATGATAGTTACACGGAAGTGACTTTACAATGTATGGTAGATTTAGGAGATGGAAAGCAACATCTTTATAATTTGGTACAAGATGCTAAAGTAGCGTCAGCAGGAAGCGATTTGGCTATGCAGCTTGGTATATCCGTTGGTGATCCTGTGTTTGTTTCTGTGTTCTCTCCGAGTAAAGGTATCACAAACGAACCTTTGTCTCGTTCAGCAGTTTGTATCTACAGTCTACAGGATATAGAGACGAAATTCAATGAGAACATTCATATGTGTTTCAATGGTACTATCAAATACCGCAACATGGGTTACGTGAGTGGTCCGATACAAGATGGAAAATGTCCTTCGGCCGGTGTAAGTATACGTGCATGCGCGAGAGTATACACGTTCATGTTTTAACGTAATTTTTACATACGTAGACATATCTCGTTTCATAAATCTATATTACAGAACACTGGGAATATCCTTAATTTTTGTGAAGTGGGCTTGAAAATTTCTGGTGTGTCACCTATTGTAAGTCAAGCAATTTTACATTTTCCTGATACGTTTGTGACTTCTGTGACTGTAGCGAATACAGAGAGTCATACAATAGCATTTTTTGGAACTGACGACGGTATATTAAAAAAAGTTTTGCTTTCTGCAACTGAAGCGTTCGTTTATGAAAGCATTGTAATTGACAAAGATCAAAGATTATTACCTGACACAGCGATCTCACCCGATGGGGAACATATATACGTATTGTCAACTTCAAGAATCTCAAAAGTCAAAGTGGAGCACTGTAACAGTTATACTAATTGCAGTAGTTGTCTTGATGCAAAGGATCCTTACTGTGGCTGGTGTTCTTTAGAAAAAAGGTAAATACAAACGTTATGTTTACTTAGTAATACACTTTGTTTCAAATAAAGTAATTAAACATGAAAAAAGGACTTTTGAAATTGCTCAATTTTTTTATGTCTATTTCGTGCAGGTGTACGGTAAGAGGTGACTGTCAGAAAGCAAGTCATAGTAGCCCGAGATGGTTATCCTTAGGCACTGGTCAACAATGTATTGATTTCGAACAAGTCTTTCCCGATCATTTGCCTATCAATCAGATGATCACGGTTCAGTTAACGATTAGAACATTACCTGAATTGCCAGCAGGTGCCAATTACAAATGCGTTTTTGGCAATGCAGAACCAATTGATGCATTGATGACTGGTTTCGGTCTTTCCTGTCCTACACCATCCATCTCTGAGAGGCCTAATATTCTTGATGGAACTGATCACGTTCTTGTGCCATTATCTGTACGTTCAAGCGAAACCAATAAGGATTTCGTTTCTCGAAATTTTGCATTTTTCGATTGCTCTAGGCACACCGTATGTACAGAGTGTGTCAAATCTCAATGGGCATGCAGTTGGTGTGTATATGATAATAAATGTACACACAATACAAGCTGCCAAGGTATAATATCAGGAGAAAATGTAAGTGTATTACGACATTATTGATATTTCCATTTTATTTCTCAATCGGAGTCAATTTTAATATCTCGCAATTTTTTTTACTAATTTTTCTTGTTTTCTTTCTTCATTTATAGAATCAAGCACATCTTGCTGCACACGGAGCTCAGTATTGCCCTAGATTCATACCGCAGAAGGAACCTTTGATGTTGCCAAACAGTGTACCTAAAGAAATCATTTTAGAAGTAGAAAATTTACCACATCCGCAAGTAGGGCACAGTGGTTTTCAGTGTATCGTTACGATAGAAGGAGCCAATTTAAAAGTTCAAGCAAGAGTTGACAGCAATCGTTTTATAGTTTGTGACAAAACTGTTTATTCTTACGAAGCATTCACGGGAAAGTATAAAGCCGAAGTGACCGTCGTTTGGAATACCAATCATTACGTAGATCAGACTAAAATAATTCTCTATAAATGTGAAGTACTTGGATCGCATAGGGAACACGCAGACTGTTCGCTCTGTCTAACGAGAGATCCTCGATTTGAATGTACATGGTGTGGAAATAGTTGTGTGTATAAACATTCTTGTTTACATTCACCATTTGCAGAATGTCCAAAACCAAGAATAGACATGATCAAACCTCTAAGCGGGCCAATCGAAGGTGGTACGCTAGTTACCATAGAAGGCAGTAATTTAGGATTAAAGAAAATTGACGTCGAAGGGAAAATACATATTGGCGAAACCCCATGTACTTTGGTAGATTATGAAGTGTCTGTTCGTATCGTCTGTCGAACGGGACGACACGAAGCAACGGATACAGCTTCCGTTGTTGTCGGTAATGACGCTGGATTTACAGAAAGTGCAGTGTTGTTTAATTACAAGGACATACGTCTGACTGGTATTTATCCATCCGTTGGTCCACAAAGTGGTGGTACACAGCTTGCCATTACTGGTATGTATTTAAATATCGGGAGTACGATATCTGCGTATTTGGACGAATTACCATGTCATGTAAACGCAACGCAAGCAAGTAGTACAAGATTGACTTGCGTTACAAGTAAATCTGGTCGTGTTAGGAGGATTCACAAGTTAACTTTATCCATTGATGGGGCGAATCGTACATTGGTAAATAATCCATTCAATTACACGCACGATCCTACTATAATGGAGATCAAACCATTGAAAAGCTTTGCTTCTGGTGGGCGAATGATAACCGTTCATGGCACGAATTTGGATACCATCCAAAAGCCAGAAATGGAAGTTTATTTTGATACCGAACCTACACCAGTAAATCGTACCGTTTGTACGGTATTAAATCCAACACAAATGGAATGTCCAAGTCCTAGCGTTGCCGGAAGATTCGTATCTCTTCATCGCAACGAACGTACGGCAACAGGTAGTCATAGTATCTCGCATTCGATAAGACTTAAAGAATCTCAATTATCCTTTAAAATCGCGTTTATTATGGACAACGTGGAAAGTGTCCGGGACTTGGAAAAGCATTTCCAAAGCCTCAGAAATCGATTGCTATACGTCGAGGATCCAAAGTTTTTTCCATTTCCGCGTAACGTTAAGTTGTACAAAGGAGATACATTGGTTATTGAAGGGGAGAATCTGAATTATGCGAGCGACGAGTCCGATGTAAATGTTACCGTGGGTATGATGCCATGTAACGTTACTTCACTTGCTTTGTCCCAATTGGTCTGCACGCCGCCGGATCAACAGCCCGATCATACGGATGAGCTTGGAATAAAAACAGAGAACGGTTTGCCCTTGGTCGTGGTACGCGTTGGAAGGAGTTTACGATTTCCCATTGGATATCTTCATTACGAAGTTATCAAATCCTATCCGATACCACCGGAAGCAATTGCAGGTATCGCTGCTGGTACTTTTGGTCTTATATTCTTATTCGTTTTGGTCTTGGTCATTTATAGAAGGAAGAGTACGCAAGCCGAAAGGGAATATAAAAGGATTCAAATACAGATGGATACTCTCGAAAGTAACGTTAGAATGGAGTGTAAGCAGGCGTTTGCCGAATTGCAAACCGACATGACAGACCTAACAGCGGATCTCGAATCGTCCGGCATACCGACGCTCGACCATAAGAATTACATCATGAAGGTCTTTTTCCCTGGGGTTATAGATCATCCGATATTGAATGATCCACGATCACGCAGCAATGTCTCCCGCACAAATTATGACGCCGCAATGGTGCAATTTGAACAACTAATCAATAATAAATATTTTGTATTAACGTTCATTGAAACTTTAGAGGCGCAAAAGGACTTCAATATTAGAGACAAAGTTAACGTCGCTTCGTTATTGATGGTAGTGTTAATGGGCAAAATGGAATACGCGACTGATATACTTATGAATTTATTGCTCAGACTGATCGAGAAAGCAGTTAATACGAAGCATCCGCAACTTATGTTGAGGAGGACGGAGTCTGTAGTGGAAAAAATGCTTACGAATTGGATGGCACTTTGTATGTATAATTATCTGAAAGATTACGCAGGTTCATCGTTATTTTTATTATTCAAAGCTATAAAGCATCAAATAGAGAAAGGTCCCGTGGACGTTATAACGCACGACGCTCGTTACTCCTTGTCAGAGGAAAGACTTTTGCGAGAACAAATCGAGCACAGTGTTGTGACTTTGCATGTTGTACAAGACGATCTGGACGAAAAAATCCAATGCAAAGTTTTGGATTGCGACACGATAAGTCAAGTGAAATCTAAAATTCTAGATGCCCTTTACAAGAATACTCCTTTTTCGTTAAGGCCGTCCGTTCACGACGTAGATCTAGAATGGAGACATGGCCGCGGTGGTCATTTAACGCTTCAAGACGAAGATCTGACTACCAAGTGCAGCGGTGAATGGAAGAAGATAAATACATTGGCTCATTATGGCGTTAAGGAATCTGCAGTGATGTCTCTTATTCCTAGACAAAACGATGGCTTTCCTGTTCCTTGTAAACTACCGTGTCACGCATGCAAGCCATCTCATTATCACCATCAACAACAACCGATTCATCATCATGGCCATCATCATCATTTACATCGACATGCGAATCATTGTTCGTCCACTCACCTTCCATCCGCGCCGAATCACAGCTTAATAAGTCCTATAATGTATAATCATCCTGTTAGTGGCTGTTACTTCGATTCTCAACATTCACCCCCGATAATAACGGCAAATGGTGATGTTGAGAGTGGACACGGGGGTAATCAACGATTATACCATTTGGTGAGGCCTATAGAAGAAGTACATTACCCTCCTGGAATGGGTTTCACGAGTAATAAACACCATCATCCTGAACGAACGCACAAAGCTATTCCCGAGATATTCTTAACGAGATTGCTTTCAACGAAGGGCACTGTCCAAAAGTTCGTTGACGACTTTCTGAATACGATATTGACAGCTAATGAAGCACTGCCTAGTGCTGTTAAATGGTTATTTGATCTACTCGACGAAGCTGCCAAACAACACGGTATTGTAGATCCAGAAGTGGCGCACGCGTGGAAATCCAATAGTTTGCCATTAAGATTTTGGGTGAATTTTATTAAAAATCCAGACTTCATGTTCGATATAAACAAGTCTACGACAGTCGACTCAAGCCTTTCTGTAATAGCGCAGACATTTATGGACTCGTGCTCCATGACAGAGCACAGATTGGGCAAAGATTCTCCGTCGAATAAATTACTTTTTGCCAAGGATATACCACATTACAGAGAAAAGGTCGGTCGTTTCTATACGGATGTACAGAGGCTGCCACAGATCACGGATCAGGAGATGTCTAGTGCCATGCAACAATTGAGTGCATCTCATGCAAATGAATTTGACATAATTGTAGCATTGAGAGAATTGTACATGTATGTCAGCAAGTATTACGAACAAGTGAGTAAAACCTTCATCTTCCCTTATCGATGCAGTATCGTATTTATCTGTACGCAACGTTACATGTGCGTTTACTTCAGATCTTAGAGGCCTTGGAGACAGACGCAGGCTGTCGCAAATTACACCTAGCACATAAACTAGAAAATGTAGCGTGCACGCTCCAAGGGGAAGAGACTAATGCCTGCTGACACAACCTCCTACCTTCCATCCCAGGACCTATCGACCTCTCCAGAAACACTGACTAGTGCCTCCACTTCATGAATCAGATACACCTCGTTACATATGTACAAATATACACGCCATGTGCATAACAATGCCGTAAGTATGTGTGATTTTGCTAAGGATAGCCACGTGATAGTGCACGGGATGTCATAATCCTGCTGCAGTGTTTTGTTTGTGTCATTAAGTGCACTGGCGAACATGCATAGATATTAACAAGCAGTATTGGCAATTGTAATCCTTAAACCTAATTTGTAATATAATATAGAGGTACTTTAAAATGATAAATCGAATGCCTACTGTAAAATATATTGACGAGATGAGCGACTGAAATACTCATTTGAATCTCAATGATAGTATGTGTGATATATTGCATGTAAAACTTTCGCACTAGAGATCTTGGCTACTCAAAGATATTGTGCTATAGTACATAAAGAGACGTAGGTTTAAGGATTAGAGATGCAAATTAATTAATGTGATTATTCATTAGAAAGTGAATGTGAGTTTTAAATTCTGACTAAGTGAATATCTATGCATTTATAAATAGAACAAAACGTATATATATACGATTCACAAATAATACGTGCAAGAAGAGAACAAGTGAAAAAGCCATTGTGTCCACCAGACTGTCTGTACAAAAGGTGTACGGCAGCGAGTAGTCTGTGATCCGAGCACGAGTGGCTATGCCTACTATCTTCATTACGATATATAATTATTAATATGTTATATATAAATATATATATATATAAATATATATATACACATGAAAAATATATAAAGCAAAAATCACGCAACACACACTTTCATGGATTGTAGTGAGCTAGCTAGAGAGGGACTATATATGTATTATAAGTTGAAGGGTTAAATGCTCTGTTGAAAGAGGCAAAATAAGAGATAATATTAAATTAAGACAATTAAAATAACTTTAGCGAAAAATTAAATGATAAAGAGTTATGTGAGCAGCTCAGTCAGTTTAGGCCTATCTACGTATGTTTATTACGTAAAAACGTCTTTATTACACATTGTTTAGAATTCATATTTTGTTCATACTTGTTTTAGGCAATCATATGGATATGAAATATCGTTGTTGTGTAATTTGCAATCGTCGTTTTCAGGAAAAAAATCAGTAAGATCATCATCATTGTCATGGTTTATTTCATTCTAGTACGTGTGTGGCCAAGATAAAAAAAAGGGACTATAGTGAACAAATCTTGACCGCATATGTGTGAAATTTTTATTATTACAATTACGAGTCACTATTGTCATTATTACTGCTACTATTATATTATCATCTCTATCATTACTACACTACTATTCATACTACTACTACTATTATTGCTACTATTACTATTACTATTACTACTACTATTACTTATATACATATTATTATTAACACACTGATCATTCAATAATGATGATTCTTATCGTATATTGTTAAGAGAAACCGTATAACAAATGCAAAAAAATGTTTTATATGATTGGATATACATAATATACACACGCAGTAATTTCTTTCTGTTTTTTTTTCTTTTTTTTTTCTTTTTCTTTTTTTTTTTTCATCAGATTAGGAGAGACAACAACAATATTGAACAAAATGTGTATATTTGTCAAGAAGCACTTTTCATCTATTTTACGAGACGTAAGGAAGAAAGAAAGTCACTGATGCAAATGCATCCAAGACAATTTTGTCGTTTACAACGACATATACATAGTATTCCTTTATAAATGCATTTTATGTTTAGTTAATATAAGACTGGCTCATTTTTTAAGTCACATTCTTGAGATGATCGTTATTCATCTCACACATGTATTATTCCGAACAAAAGAAAGAATTTAATCAATTCAGCGCACACTGCCAAGGCTCTTTATGCGCTACATTATAAATTCTCGATCAGTTTAACAAAAAATACGTATTTAAAGTGTTACTCGGATCGAATTAAAAAAAAAAAAGAAAAAAAAAAGAGAAAAAAGAAAAAAAAAGAACGAGAAAAGAAAGTGAAGCTGATGATATTCTGTCGATGTAGGCCTAGGGAATCTGGGGGCAAAATCACTCTCTTGTACTTAACAATACTCTCCCTTGTATTTCAATTAATCTTAAGTCTCCAGAATCCCTCCCCTGCGACATTAATTCATATTATCTCACTCTATTATATGTATTGTATTTATTTATATTACAAACAGACTAACTCTTTCTCTATTATTGAAATGTGCGTTAATCTGTACACGACATCGACATTTTTTCGCATAATTCTTTTTATGTCTCTCTGTGCGTATTTGTATCAAATTGAGTGCAAGATTGTATTGTATGTATGTATACACTTTTTATTTTTTTTATTTTCATTTTTTTTTATTTTTTATATATATATATATATGTATTAAGTTCTATTCTCGAGACGAAACTAACTCGAATTTCTACACAAACGTGTTATTGTGAAAATACGAGAGTATCGTTAGTATTATTTTTGTAAACACATACATTCGTATAAACAAATGAGATGTATGATCCTCGTTCGCGAAAATATTGTAAAAATAAGCGCGATATATGTGACATACATTTAAAACGTGAGTGTTAACATGAAATTGAATTTCTATACGAGATTTGATAATTCATATTTTCTAATACGTAGTCATTTTTCTTTTTCTATAATTTATTTTTGTTTCTTTTTTTTTCTTTTCTTTCTTTTTTAACTCCAAATAGATCTGAACTTTTAATTAACAAATGGACGACCAAATTATATGGTATTCGTACTAGAAGAAAAAAAGAGCGTTTCGTTTTTATTTTTACTTTATTTTTTAGAATCGTGTATATATATATAATATATTGACACATAAACCGTCTATACTTATATAGTACTAGTTTATATAAAAATCAACGATTTACCAACGCGCATTATATGACTATATTGTAAACGTACAATTTTATGGATGAAATATCCATAAATATTAACTCTTTATCTGCCCTAACCTAAGTAAACGAATAAAGAAAAAATAATGATGATAGGTTAGTAACGATGATGATCTAATGCGATGATAAGATTATCGCTTACGAAAAAGAAAAAAAAACAAAATAAAATAAAAAAATCAAAGAGCGTCCCATTTTTTACAACGCTCGTTAGAAATAGTGTGAATATATATTTTTCATTCCTTAATGATGAATTAAAAAAAAAAAAAAATAAAGAAATAAATAAATTAAATAAAAACAAAAAGTAAACATTATTACTTACTTTGGTGTGTGGCAGGTAATGCGTTAAAACTTTCAAAGAAGCGAATACGATTAATATTTTGTTGGTTTAAAATGACAAATAAATTTGTAATAAATAGGAATAATGACTGTTCGTTGTAGTATGGCTTTTGGAATGTGACTTTCAACAACCTTAAATGCATTTTTATTGCTTTATTCGCTTAACTGCAAAAAAATACATTTAGATTTATTATTAACTCGTAATTATACCAATATTAGCTTTTGGTACAAAAGTCGATTCAATTTTACCGCGTAATATATCATAGAGGTTATAAAAAATAAAACTTTTTCTAATCGTGAAGATACGTTATCAAGTTTTTTAATTAAAAAGAAATAAAAGCGTACGCTTATATGCATTGATACATGAAATAATTTAATATATAAAAAGATAATTCATTAAATATATTCACTCTTAACTTGACACACTCTTTTGAATCGCATTTTTTTCTTAATTTGTTTTCTACTTAAAAACTTGTGAATGTGTATAATATATATGTGTATATATATATATATATATATGTATATGTATATGTATATGTATATGTATATGTATATATATATATATATTTTAGAAACGTACAGATTAACGTACATAGATAAAAATACGCATGTATGCGTATTTAATGAAAAAAAATAATAAATAAATAAAAAAATATGTGTCTCCTCGTTGCTATCAAAATTAACGAGGTATCATTTCATTGGGATGAAACGATAAGTATTCGTTACATGATCGTTCTTTAAAAAAAAAAAAAAGGTTTAACATTCGCGGAAAAAGATCTGCAATGCGGCATTAAAGTATTATTCATAAAAATCGAATGGGACGTTGAAAAGATTTATGGATAGTATTAGATGCTAGATAAAATATTTCATGTATGTACAATAATTTGCAAAAAAAATCCCGATTGCGCTGCGAATGAGATTCGCGCCTATGTATGCAAAATGGATAACTTCTTAGCCAGAAAAGAAAGAAAGAAAAAGAAAAAATAGAATAATGGTCGGAGAGAAGTTTTGGATAATTTTCTTATTATATGTGCGACAGTCAACTCCATCCATCTGAAAAGCTTGTCAATTCAGCATTCAACGTATGTATTATAATGTAATTGACTGAGAAGGTTCGATGATGAAGATATCGTGAGCCCAATTAGTGTATCATGCTTCGTAGTATAGAGAAAAAAAAAAAGAAACCGAGGATCATGTCGAATTAAGATTACTCTTTGTTAAGCTTCATGGAGGATGGGGATGGGAGGGTAATTATTCCCAGCAATAAATATCTCTCTCTCTCTCTCTCTCTCTCTGTATATGTACGGTTGGGAATTATGATGTACGGTGTGTAAAAGAATCGTGGATTCCACTACGTTTTCTGCTTGGAAAGAAAGAAAGAAAGAAAGCGACATTCTCCTTTATCCTGTAGGTAATCTGCCTGTTAAGAATGTATGAATGCGATTCATTTGAAATCGCGCGCGCTTGTTGCGTCTCTACGTACGTGTGGATACATATATGTTTGTGTGCGCGCGTGCCAATTGTATCCTTTATAAGGCTCCTCCTCCCTCTTATCCCCATCAGTGTAAATAATATTCAACTTCCCCCCCATCCTGCAAATGAATAGATTGTAAGTTACACTTGAGAACGAAATGACTCTTGCCAAATTTTCAATGGGACGTAGGAACAAAGAAGTAAGCATTTGAAGAATCGCGAAAATATATTGGTATTATAATTGACGTCGTCTCATTTTTCTTTGTATATTTTCCATCCTATTGAGATAGTAAATATTATATATAATACAAATTTCTATTTAATTTTAGTAAAAAATTTTTTATATATAGTACGTACAATGTAATAGATGTACAATCATTGATTAACAAATTATACTTTCTTCTCTATAATGCACTAAAACTTAACTATAATTTTATATATATATATATATGTATATATATATATATATATATAAATTTTACATTAAAAACTTATTGTCATAGACTTATGTTGTGCGAAGGATAAAACCATATTTACATCATTAATTATAATGTTTATAAAGATTTGTTAGGTACTATTTATTTTATATATAAATTCAAATGAATTTTATTTATAATATTAAAAACTTATTGGCCATATATATATTTATATCAAGAAGATTTAATATTCTTTTATGTTTTACTTAATAAAAAAAATGTTATTACTTTTTATACACTAAACTAGACAAACAACTTGCTACCATGTGTCAATCGATTTCATATTTAAGGTAGGATGTTATCTGTAATGAAATTAAACATCTCACTCCACTCCTGACTTGATTTTGTACATTACAGATTTTTCCTGAGAAGATTTCCCTGAAGAACTCGCCGGTGAAGCAGAAGAGGAATTTTTGGCATTTGCATTGCTGTTTGTACTACGCTTCTCTTGTTTTGCCTTTTTCATCATATCCTTCAATCTCTTATCTGCACTAATGATATGAATGTTCGGTGTTATCTTCGTTCCACCACCTATGCCAGATGGAAAACTATTTCTATTAATAGGTTGTGATTGATTTACATTATTTGATGATGATTTGTATTTTTCTGAGTACTTCGAGCCTAAAGAAAATGAAACGATAACATAATGGTATTTTATGTATTAAATATCATGTACTACTGTACTTACTTGAATTAGATTTTTTTTGCTCTTTAGATTTACTCTCTATTACAGTCTTTGGTGAACTTCTTTCTTTTGGTGTCTAAAATAGATTATAATGAAAGCATTAAGGTCCTCCATATCTATGCATTTAAATTTTGCATTTCTGCAAAATGCAAATACAACATAATATGGTTGAATACACACACCTGAGACTTTGTACAGTTCGAGCAATACCACACCAGTCTTGGAACGTCTATTTGTGAATCCAATATATGTGGAACATGACATTCTTGATGATACAAAGAATGACATTCTACGCATTCGACCAGTCTGTTTCTTGCTCCAACGTCCATTCCTTTACAAATTACACAAGTTAAATCATCTTCTAAAATTTCTAATGCTAATGTGTCGTCTGATTGAATGATCTCTGGAGGAGTATCCCGTGCCGGTAAATTAACTGGAGAACTGTTTTTACTCGATTTACTCGAATGTTTAGAAGAACTTTTACTCTTTTTACTACTGCTACTACTACTGTGATCGCTTAATACTGGTTCTTCCATCATATACTAAATAATAAATAAAAGTTATTATTACACCATGATACTTTACTATATAAATCATATATATATACATATACCTTTTTGTGCAACACATTAGAAAGCATTTTAGATGGACCATACTTCTGTTTAATTATTTCATCTAAAAGCGCCCTTAACTGTTCAGCAGAATCTTTGTTTGTAGAATGTAAAAGTCTTAAGCCTTGTGTAAATTGAGGATCTAATTCTAATTGTGACATTTTGTAATTAATATATATTAATCTGTAAAAAAACACCATTTGAAAAATTTCCAAGGTTATGTACGTTTTACAATGGAGTTATTTCAATTATTTAGTAACATTGATTTGATTTTTTTTTTATATTACATGTTTTTAATCAATATAAATTTTTATCCAATATCATCGAAGCACTGTTTTTCTTAAAGGACAATAATTTTTTAGAAGAAATTTATGTACAATGCATGGACTTAAATATGTTTGTGAATACGTCCATATTGAATTCGATGAAACAATGACTGGATATATATAAATAAAAATACGTATAAAATCGATTCTGTACATATAAATAAGTGTGTGTATATATATATATATATATTTCGCTAATTTCTTTATCGCTGCAATAAGTTTCATTAATTTGAAGATTATTATTAGAATTCAAGAAAAAATATCGTTCTTAATTTATTTTTGCAAGGCATTAAATTACAATTGAAATTAATCTGTACTTACGATACATTCAAATATATTAAGTATTTTTTTATCATTTGTTAAGAAGTAACAATTTTGATATTCTCTGAAGATTTTCAAAAAAGCCGCTTTAAAATAGAAAAGTAAAAAAAGAACACGTGCGTAGGCGGCAGCACTATAGAAAAAGATATTTATATGTTGGCAACACTACTATAAGAAATTCAGAGAAGGAATGATTATGTTCAAAATATTTTTTTAATAATGTAAGTTTGTAACATAAGACGTATGATATATCATTGTACGAACAGTAAGAATATATAGTAATATTAATTTGAACGGAAAAAATAGCGGGAGTGAGAATACATTCTAAATATGAATCAGTATATTTATATATTTCTAATCGAAACGATTAAAAACTTGTAAAATCTCGACTACAAACGTATGTGTATATATATATATTTTTTAAACTCTTAATTTTGTTTCAGAAGCTCGATTAATTCTATAATTTAACGTTTTTTCAATTAAAAACAAGCTAATTAAGTAAGAGTGAAAAAAACGCGATGGGGGGAAAAAATGGGAGAAAATGCGAGAAAATGCGAAAAAATGCGAAATGAAAAGTAAAAAGAAAGTTCGTCTATCGACGAAGTTCCGTTGAAATTCGGTCGACGTAGCGTAGTAAAATAATAATATCGGTACCAGTTGCGTAGCTAGAAATAATCTTCACATAAAAGTAGACACTGTTATATGAAATAGAAATCAGCATTAAGGATATAGACGATAAAGTGCGTAGGTGATGATATTGCTCGAGCCGGCCCTGATCTCATGTATTCCAAATTTAATTTCACAGCTTTGATCCGTGTGAAATAAATGTAACGTTCCGATTGTGAAGATCATAAAAATTAATCCTCTGTTGCTACGGAGGATATGCAGGGGTATGGAACCGAGAAGTAACACATGGGATAAAGGTTGGAAGCAGGTGAAAATATAACCAAAGAAAGACCAAAATAGTAGCCGTGTAAGTGAGCAAGTGTATAAGGAACAAGTCAGGTACGGCTATGCACTTTTTCCGTCTTCCTTTATCCAACGAAGACGCAGAAGAACTTCCTTGTCCGAAGTGCATTAAAAGGCTGTCTAACTTCAACGGGCAGTTGGCAGCCGTGCGTAAAAGAAATAAATAATCAAAGCGACCATGAAGTGACAAATAAAGTTGAAGAACAATGCTCGAAAATATCGCGAGAGAAATTGTGTAAAGCGTGTATTAGACTTATTCGTATGTTTTCGACAGGTCTTCCGCGATGTAACGTGGTGTATCGTACTATATAATAATTGAAGGTGCGTTATGTATTTGCTGTGGAATCGAGGCTGACATTTGGATATTTTCCTACTTTCAATATCTCTATGATATTGGTCCTTTACCTTTGCTTACTCGTATCGGTTGTATTCCTACAACAAGAATCGAGTTCTATGTCGTGGAACCTGTACGTAGGTTTGATCAATTAAATGACTAAAAACGTTCGAATTTTGTATTCGTCGAAATACGTTCTACCGGGAAAGAGGAACTTTACGGCCATGCTTTCCTCGAGAGTAATATCTCGAGATACTTGTTAAGCACAGACTTCTTCAAAACTGGTGAATGTTTTTCCATTGATAACCTCAATAGTTCCGCACTCCGCGGATGGTAGTGGCCATGCATCTGGTCCTTATATTGCCTACCAAGGTCTGACATTGTAGTTATTATACGCAAGACTTCAAACATGAAAACAGAGAAAAAACCAAGTGAGCCAAGTTGCGTACCTACAACAGTTGTCAAGGAGGAACCAGATACAGATTCTGTCAAGATTAAGGAAGAAGGTACAGGTGGTAATAACGAGGATGCTTCTGGCGAAGATACAACAGAGTGTCCGAGAGATCCTTGTTTGGATCCGACCAGTGGGGATGGAACAATGTCTGTTGAGAATCAAAGTAGTAATGGAAATCAACCAATTTTAAATTCTGTGAAGCAAGAAGGCGATCACAATAATCCAGCTGAAGATTTGCCAGGTATTATGTAATGATCTGAAAACGTGAGTCTTATAAATATCTTCGTACTAAACAAAATATCATTGCTTTATTAGATTGCAGCGGAAATGTGATTACCACCGATGGAATACAACCACTTGTTAGCAATGTTCTTGGAAAGCAAATAGGTACTAGTACGAGTAGTGGAGAAGCTCAATATATGCAACAACAAAGTCAAATCTTTGTCTTCTCTACGGCATTAGCTAATAAAAGTGCAGAAGCAGTGTTACAAGGACAATATCCATCGATCATTGCTTATCATTGTGCGCAACCAGGCACAAAAAAATATTTGGAGGTATGATCTTGTATTGTGTATATTTTATTATTAATGTTTTGTATATTTATTCACGAGTTTGTTGTCTCATGTGTATTTTATGATATATGGAATATATATATACATATATATATATATATCGTCCATAGAAGCATCCAAATAAGATGAATCAATTTCGACAAAATCCAGCACAATGGTTAAACAATCTTGCAATGATGAAACAGAAAAGTCATCAAGGTAGTTCGACTACTACTTTTCCTACCGAACAACCTCCCGATCTACCAGCGCTTGATCCAAATACTCCACAATTTTGGAATGAACCTAATATACGTAACTTAAATGGTGGCAATTCTCTTGGAAATTCAGAGCCGTCGTTAGATGATACAAATATAGATGTGCCTTGCCTAGTGCCGAATTCACCCAGTAATTCAGGTAATTTTTACGTTTAAGTAATCCTATTATATTTAGCAAAGGAATAAAAATCTTGTATAGCGTTATTATATTACATTCTTAATGAATTTTTATTGTAGCTAATCCTCAACCATCTAGTAATGCAACGATGGGACATAGTCCAAGTTTGCTAAGTGGTACTACAAGCCCAGGTCCAGGGAGTTTACAACCATCGTTACAGGGTGTTAAGGTGCCGGATGAGAATCTAACACCACAACAAAGGCAACATAGAGAAGTTCAATTGGCAACCATTAGAAAAATGCAGATGATGTTATTTCCTGAACATAAAGAAGATTCTTCAAATGCATTAGATGGTACTCAAGGGACACCAGTATCATCGTGTCCTCAAACAAATGTCCCATCTGTCGTACCAACTCAATGTCCTCCCAGTATGGATTGGCATAAGTTACAACATCAATTTCTAGATGGCAAAAATAAGGTAAATATTTTTTATTAAAAATATTCATACGCGGGTAGCTTAAATTATTTCTGTTGTAGGCAAGTGTTGGTAGTCCTAGTGCGGTTCCATTACGTGGTGCTAATATGGTTGGGGTACCACGTAGTCAAGGACCACCACCACCATACCATCAAACAACACGATCTGCGAGTGTACCAATTGCAATTCAAAGTCCAAATCCATCTTCTCCTAACAATCCCACTAGTAATTTATCATTACCATCACCTCGTGCAAGCTCAGCTTTGAATTCGCCGGCTGATTGTAACAGACAATTTCAACTTGGTAATCAAAGAACTGGACATTTGCCAGGACAAAGTCCGACCAGTCAAGATTCTCCAAATCCAACAGTTGGTTCGAACGCAGTGTCGACTGCACGATTAAATCATAGCAATCCGGGAACGCCAGTTTCTCATTCTCATATTATTGCCCTCAGTCCTAGTGCTCCTCAAAAGGACACTTCTCTTGACTTTCCTACGAGTCAGCCACCAAACGGTAAGTTATTTCGAATTTATAGTCGTAATTAAACCGTTTAAAACTTGTTTCGATTAATGTTAATTCCTTTCCTCTTCATAAATCAGCAATTGTTTTTCTTTTTTTGTCTGAATGTAGTGGATGGAATGTTCTGTCGAACGTTGCAATCATTAGCTCAGCAAAAACAACAGCATAGTGGAGCAGTGAATGCAGCAGGTGTAAAAGAAGCAAATCTCATGCCTGTACCTAGTCCTCAACAAATTCAGTATTACAACACGTTTGAGGGACAAGAATTAACTATACAAAAGCAAGCTAATACCAGTCTTAAAGAAGGCAATTTGTCTGCGTAAGTTTAGAATTGTATCGTATTGAATGTTTTTTCCTGCAAAATCTTAATCTTAGTACGATTTAATTTTTATTCTCAATGTTAATAACGGATATTATTTATTTTAGAAATAGTGGTAACAATACAGAAATATCAAATAGGATATTGTCAGGAAACATGGACAACAACAACCAATTTCCAGCACGAACGGAAGCTGCAAGTCCAGTTCAAATGGATAGTATGAATAGAGGTTTTACAGGCTCCTTACACAGTCCTCATACGCCACATACGCCACATACTCCTGGAAGTGGTGCTCCTCATACTCCTGCAGATCCAGCGAAACCGGGAAATAAATCGAGTGCTAGTGCTCAAAGCAGTCCTGCGCCGCATAATACAAGTGTATCAGATAGTATGGGACCACCGCGAGCTGTCCAAGCATCACCTACGACAAAACCTGACACATCACCTCCTTTAACTAAAGATAATCAACAACAGCAACAACAACCGCAATCTCAGCAACCACAATCGCAACAACAACAGCAACAGCAGCAACAACAACAGCAGCAACAGCAGCAACAACAACAGCAGCAACAGCAGCAGCAGCAACAGCAGCAGCAGCAGCAACAACAACAGCAGCAACAGCAACAACAGCAACAACAACAACAACAACAACAAGTAAACTCTAACAATCCTGGAAACACAACAGTAGTGCCTTCGCTGGGTGCTCCAGGAACTTCTTTCCCTTGTGCCAGATCATCTATAAATGTGAGTCAACCTTCTGACAATGTGCCTCTTAATCCCAACAATATTGGTAGCAGGCTAGGTAGTTTGAGTGGGATGAGTACAAATCATTTTGATCCTATAACTTCATTAGCACAAATGAGTCAACAGCTAACAAATACAGCCACGAGTAACTCGTTAGGTAACGAAGGTCCGATACATTCTGGTAATCCTGGGATGATGCCATTTGGCAATCCACATAGTATTCATATGATACAAATGAATAGTGAAATGAACGGAGGTTGTCACGTGGGTGGTCCAACCAGTGAACCGGGTGAAGTCAGTGGAATGTGCATGGGTTTGGCAGGACCACCTACAAGTTATAGTCCTACCACTACGCATACTGGAAGTCCAGGAGTGCCTAGTAAAATGGGGCATCCTATGATGGGTCATGGAATGATGAGTAGTCACTCGGGAGGTCAAGGTAGCGGATATCCAGGAGCTGAACCTCACGCGCCATCGCCAAGATTGATGACGGGACATGTAACAGGACCGAATCCTTATAATGGAACAAATGTTCAAGTTAAACCCAATGCTCCAAATACCATACAATATCTACCAGCAAGGCCCAATGTAGGACATGCACCTAGAGGGCCACCCAGTTTGGACTTTCTTCAGAGATTTACTAATCCCTTATCCAATTTGGAATCTAAGATGCCCACACCTTCGGTAAATCTTCAGTACTTCCCAAATGGTTGTGTACCGAATAGTATGGGTCCGCATAGCGGAATGCCATCCACGATGAGTGCTGGACTTCCTGGTATGGGAGGGTCTCCAAGAATGGATGGGCAGCCAATGAATACGTCAGTTGGTGTACATCCTTCTATGAGACCAGTTGGTAACATGCGGCCTCAACCTAATGTAATGCGTATGCAGTATATGGTTGGTGGAGGCGTTTTTCCAGGTAATTCAATGGATCCTGATAAAGTCTTCCCACCTGATATGGTATCACAGGTACCTAATCAATCAAATCCTGGTATGTATGTATCTGGTAGTAAAGGTAGTCCAATGGGATTGGGACCACCTCCTGATGCTACTCAACCACTACCTCCAAGTATGGGTGGCACTACGAGTAATTTTAAAAATAGTCCATTTGTGGGTAGTGGTCCAACTATGTCGGATCCTAATTATGCTCAACAGTTCCATAACTTCCAACAACAACTTTATGCCACTGGAACAAGAGGTAGTGGGCCACCACATCCTAATTTACATCCACCACCTAATTCTCATTCACATCAACAGTTCTTCATGCCTAAATAAATAACACGATTATTGTATATCTGAGTAACAGAAACTGTGATCATTTGTGTGTGATCTTTGTATCTCTGTTACTCATTAAATAAGAATAATCCGATCATTTATAACTCGACAAATCTTTGAAAGTCTAAGCTGAGTAAAAGTCTGTTTTGCTAATGATTACAAAAAAAGAAAAATGAATATTATTATGATTTTAACGTCCATTAAATAATGATGGTAAAAAGCATTGTAATAATGTCGTAAGAGTGCCTACAACTGGCATGTGGCGAGACTTCTCGTTCAATTTTATTTTATTTTATTTTTTATATATATACTGTGTTATATATATATATATATATATATATATATATATGTGTTACACCCAACAAGGATTTTATTTCTAAATCGTATAGCATAACGTTTCTAATATTTTTTTGTCTCTATTGCTGTTATTTCAATGGTATGAAGATATTTTCCGATTTTTCTCTTTTTTTTTTTTTTTTATTCAGATTACCGAGACAACTTGTAAATTCTAAACGTTTCTAAATAGAAACACAGCGCGTAACTATGTTAACGCGATAATGTAAATACTGATGTAAAATCTGATTTTTCGTAATAATCGTTATATCAACGATTGGAATGTGCGGTTTGTAGGTAAGAATATTGCTATAGCCTGAAAAGTTAAAAGGAGAAGGCAGAAGTCCATTCTTCCTCTTTCGCTGTTCGTAGTGTCGTTTGAAAGAAATTGTTCACGAATAACCAAGGAACAAATAAGCGAGCGAGAAGAAAAAGTACGCCGGTGCCGGAATTCATCCTTCCTTTATCAAAAAATACTTAACACACACGTTACAAATTCAAGTTCATAATTGTACATACATACATACATACATACATACGTACGTACGTACATACGTACATACATGCATACCTACATACCTACATACCTACCTACATCATACTTACCTACCTACCTACCTACATACATACATACATACATACATACATACATACATACATACATACATACATTCATACCTACCTACCTACCTACCTACCTACCCACCTACCTACCTACATACATACATACATATATATGTATATATATATATATATACACATATATGTATACATATATAAACCTGTTGCAACATAATCCGTAAAGTATCGCCCGTTCCTTTCACTCCCTCACCAATCCTTGTGACCAACTCTGTGCATAATCATGACCCTATGTAGTTTGTAATGATTATAAGAAAAGTAATTGACTAAGAACAATTATGTTGTTGACGAATGATTTTTATTATAAATGAAAAATAAAGATATTTACAAGAAGTCATTATGATATTGATTAATAACCATTTTTTTTATAGTTTAAAAGCAGGCATCAAAGTTGTAATTGATGTCGCTATACGCCATGATATAGCGATAAATTCACGTTGTTTCAAATACGTCGATTGCTTTAGATTTATTCAAATTTATGATAATTAAGGAGAACATATCTTTTCTATCATTTTGATAACGCGAGAACACATCCGAATTCATTAGGGAATGATTCTTTAATACTACATAGTATAGTTACTTATTCGGATATTTATGCATAGATATAGAAAAATGAAAGAGACCGAAAAAATATTGTAAAGCGGTGAAGAGTAAAATATTACAAAAGCAGGCTGAGCAATTTAAGCAGTGATATGTTTACATTGACCTAGTGCGTTTGTAATAACACAATTGAAAACTCGAAGCCATTACAATTATTCCGTGCTTTTGCAAAGCTTTGAAATTTTCTATATTCACATACTCAGTTTTTATGTTAAAGTAACGTCGTATCTTACGTCAATTATCTATGAAAATTGTATCTAGAAGGATTCACCAAAACCATAAATCTTGTTTTGACTAGCGAAGAATTTTATCTACGCTTAATGATTTATAAATTTTGCACTATTATGCAAAATGACAATATTGCGCAGATGAACAACCTACGTTTTTGTTTTTCCTTTTCCTTCATCATATCATTCTTCCTATCAATTTGATCACAAATTTGAAGCTTACATCAATCGATTCCTTTTGCAAGAAGTTTTATATTATCTTCCACTTTATTCAAAAGTGCTCACTAGATCACTAAACTTGTCGCATTATACGTATGTTCTTAGTTGCGGACTTGTTGTTGCTCCAAGTATTTTCTTCTGCCTGTAAAAGTAATATTTTTAAGTTCGAGATACTTTTTAAAACGGTACTTTACTAATCCTTATTTAACAACGCACATCTATTCTATAACCTAAATCGTAATTTAATTGTGAAAGTGCAAAAAAAGAATAGCATTCAAAAAAACTTATTCATTGTGGTTTTTAAGAACCAGTTCTATCCCTAAACCCATGTCAAACCTGTCCTTCTGCACAACTTCTCAGTGGCTGGATGTACCTGAATCACGCCAATCATCTCCATTTCTGTAAGTATTAGAATTCTTATAACGCATATATATTTATATTTGTTTATATAATGTAAAATATATTAATTAGAAGAAAGTTTCATTGATAATAAAATCGTATTGTTAAACAGAAATGATCAACACGGAGCGTTGTAATTATTATTTATATCAATTGCGAGTTGCATTCGTTTAAGACACGATTTTTTTCATAAGTGGAAATGTTTAAAAAATGCAAAAAGTTGATTATTTCTATCACAAAAA
Organism: Vespula germanica; assembly: GCA_905340365.1. Classification (NCBI taxonomy): domain Eukaryota; kingdom Metazoa; phylum Arthropoda; class Insecta; order Hymenoptera; family Vespidae; genus Vespula; species Vespula germanica. Next base: position 4,671,550 of record HG996544.1, read on the forward strand.
AATGCAAAAAAATTTTTATTACATTACCCTCATTACCTTGACCGTTGTTCTTCTGATGATACAGTATTTCCATTTGTGCTGAAAGATTAGATGATTACAATATTAATTTTATTTATTCCAAAGATTATGCTACATATAATTACCTTTTTTTTACTGCTGCTAAGTCATCCCATTCACTGAGATCATATTTAGATAAATCGCCATCACCATCGTCGTCATCCTCTTCATCTTCTTCTTCCTCTTCCTCTTCCTCTTCCTCTGCTTCTTCTTCGTCATTATCCTACAATAAAATCATTTTGTAAAGGAATTATAAAAAATTTACTTACCGAATATAAATTAATAAATTACATTTTCTTCTACTTGCTCTATTTCTTCATCAGCTATTTCGTCTTTTTCATCTTCTTTGGCTTTACAATGAGAGGGACTGTTGTACCTAGAATCTTTAGAATCATCGTCAGAACGATTCTCAATCTTCCTCTTCTTCTTACGTCTTCCAAATTCATCGTAATCATCGTCATCTTCTCTTCTTTCTTTATATTCAACTATACCACGATCGTTATATCCTCCACCATATCCAGTACGTTCTTCTATTTCCCCAAATTTGGGAGCGTTACACATATTACATTGTTGTCGGCGAGCCCAATTCACATTACCACACTTACTACATTGCCAATCGTCCGCACTGTAACATAAAGTATATCTAAATATAAGTAAAATTTATAGAAATGAAAGAGAAATAGAAGTTAAATGTAATATGTATCTGACCTAAACTTTTGCTTTTAACTTAAAGATTACCTAAATAAGCCTCTACTTTTTTCTGCAGCTGCTTTACCAATTTCTTGTCCCAGTTTTTTCTTCTTTGTACATTCACCTCTGTCTATATCAACAAACTTTTATTATATATTGTTGCTAATTTAATCTATATATTACTATAATTGTAAAAAATTATAATTGCATTTATAATTGTAAAGAGAAGTTTCTTTTTTTACCAAAAAAAAAACTTGACAAAAACATTATTTATTTTTTATCATAGAATCTAAAATATACAGAAGAAACTTTTGTGAAATAACATATTAGACAGAGAATGCGTCTTCGTATCGAATGATTTTTCAAAATATCATAAAATTAAAATAAGACGTAAAGAAATTCTAATTAATAAGAAAATATATATACCTTTTCCACACCGATTACAGGAGCTTCTTCTTGCAAAATTTACATTGGCACACCTGTAGTACAGTAACAATTGTATATTACACTCACATGTAATAATAGTACTTGTATTAATATAAAAGCAAAAAATTTACAGGGGGAAAGAAAATAATTATTTTAACGATAAAAAAATTATTATAAAATACGTACTGAGAATCTGGACAGACCCAATCACCATCGTTGATACTACGCTGATTATCTTCGTCAACTTTATTAACATCCATTTTTTTTACAGAGAATATTTTCCAGAGATAATCTCGATTATTTATATTATATTCGCTTTAAGCTAACTTTAGCACTTTTTTATTTAACCTGATGGAAACGTTAACTATCACATTCGGTTTACTTTATAAAGTAAAACCGTAACAGAATTATTTAACACGGAGGCGTAGTTGTAATGATTAATGTATTCTAAAATATCTTATTAATTATCAGACTATTATCTTTTGATATATTTCATTCAAAGTTTTTTTAAACCTATATTACAACGTATTCATAAATATTATTACTACTTTTGAGAGAGAGAGAGAGAGAGAGAGAGTGTGTGTGAGAGAGAGAGAGAGAGAGAGAGAAAGAAAGAAAGAGAAAGAGAGAGAGAGAGAGAGAGAGAGAGAGCAATACCTTTTATTACCACCATATCCGCGGTACAACGCACCGCGATACAAACGTGTATGCAAAGTAATTCTTCGCAGAACAAATCAGTGCACACTAACCACTACAATCATAAACTCAGGGGAGCCAAACACTGATATCAGAAAAGTAAAATCTTAATAACGTTTCTTTCATTTGTAGGGACACTAGTATTGCTATTTTAGAGGAAAAAGACTAAGGAAAGAACTGAAAGGAGCATTTGCATCGTAGAACTTGACGGAAGTGGAAGTATTACTGCCATCTCGTTATGTCCATTTTATATACATAAAATTTTTAACATTTTGTTCATACAGATCGAAGATTTTCAAAATTTAAATATTTATATTTCATGCAACGAATATCTTTTAACGTAGAATTGTTAAACTATGTAACATATACGAGCCAATCGTGCTTACATTTATTTTTATTTTTTAATTATAAATCAGATCTAAACAATGGTGCTTAATGAGTAATATAACAACATTAGAAATAACGACGTATTACGATCGTGTGTTATTGTGATAAATTCTTGCTCGATTTTTGTGGATATTGTGATAAATTTTTGCTAAATATTTGCCTTTTGGCTAATAATTTACGCTGTAATATATAAAACAATGCATATTATATACAAATAGAATGGACAATTATAATCAATGTTTGATTATTTATCGGTAAATCTATATCTTATACGAACTATTGTTTAAGCTTCGCGCGTATACGGCGTATTAAGATTTGATCGTAGTTCTAGTTTCGTCCGCTCGTGTCGCACGTTACGTCAACATATGTTCCCTCTATAGTACATCTTTTCTAATGTTATTTACGTCACATTCTGCGTTCTCTCATCTGTCTTCGATTCGTTCGGAATAAGTTATCGTGATTTTTCTACGCTGTCTTTCGTTATAATAACGTTATTAATTTTCTTTCTTATTTATTAATTTATCTTTCTTATCGTATAAAAATCATAAGTCTTAACGATGACTAACATTGTTAAAAGAAACGATGAAGTTCTCGTATTGTTAGGCGAAGAGGTTACTTCCGATGGATTATCTGATTTTATTGCGAAGATTAAAACTCTTGTCGAAAAGGTTGATCAAGTGTCAATTATCAACTTAAAGGAATTAAAAAAGTGTACGTATAATAGTATTTATAAAACAAGTTGCACACACACATCCACCCACCAACATTGTATACACACGTAATATTTCGTTCAATAGTATACATTAATCAATAGATCTGTATGTTTATTTATTTATTTTTTTTTTTTTGTAACATTTTCTTAAAAATCATTTTTGTAATCATTATATTATAACCTGTAATGTACTAACATTATTTTGTAGGTAGCTATAACAGATCTTCTATCGATGTGATTTTATTCGTTCTTAAACAATCGTCTTTAAATGATAATGAAGTACTCGTAGAATTATTAAAATTATTAAAACAAAGTGGTAAACTAGTAATCTACGAGTCGCTTTTATTAGAAAAAAAATCAGAGGACAGCGTTACTTTTAAGGAAAGATTATCTAGATTAAAGCTCGCTGGTTTTCTTATAAATGATACAAATCCTAGAAAAGTAAACAAAGAAACTGAAGAACTTTTATCTAAGATATTTGAAAATGTTGCCGACACGTACGAGATAATAGCACAGAAACCATCTTTTGAGGTAATTAAAGCATTTTGTAAGGTTTATATAGTAATGTTAGTTTAATATTATATAGTAGTTTACATTAATATATAATATTATGATACATTGGCTTTATATATTAGATTGGATCTAGTGTGGCTTTAAATTTAAAACAAAAACAAAGTAATATATGGAAATTAGATAATGCCGTTGAAGATGACTTGATAGATGAGGATGAACTTTTAGATGAAGATGATATTGTCAAACCTGATATCACCAGTTTAAAAGGTTGAGATAATTATAATTTTTGGCCTTTGTATATAAATTTTAGATTTATGTATTAACGTATCTATTTTTTTGTTAGTATGTGGTACAACAGGTAAAAGAAAAGCATGTAAAGATTGTACATGTGGATTAGCGGAAGAGTTAAATGGTAAACCAGAAGAACAAGGAATTCAAAAATCATCGTGCGGAAATGTACGTTGTACAAGGTTTTCTAATATATAAGAAAGATTATTCCTGTACAGGTTATATTCAACAAAATTATTTTTATCGTTTATTCATTGTTACAGTGTTATCTAGGTGATGCTTTTCGTTGCGCAAGTTGTCCTTATCTTGGTATGCCAGCATTTAAACCTGGAGAGAAAATTGTTTTACCTGAAAGTCAGCTAATTGCTGATGCATAATATAATTTATTTTATGATATTTTTTAATTGCTATAGAAGTAATAAATTTATCTGCGTGTTAAATATTTCAGGCCATTGGTATAGTATACTTGATTGGTGGTTATAGTATACTTAAACATTAGTTTCTCTTTCTAGTTCATATTTAATAAGAAAATCTATAAAAATACATGAAAATTATTTTCTGTGGAAAAGGAGAAATATAAATAAAAAATAATCAACGATCCTTAAGAGATAGCATATTTTATTCCACTTCTTCTGTATACAATAGTAATTTGCATAATAACCATTATGTAAGCACGTTCAATATGCAAAATGTTTAATGTATAAGGCATACCATTGTTCATGAAACAGCCATTTTTATCACTGTATGTATTCCCATTTTGTATGCTAACTTATGTTGACTTTAACTTAAGTACCATTTAAATATATTTTAAATATTTTGTGACCCAGCATAAGTTTTTCTTTTTTACGATAGGAAAAAAAAAAAAGAAGTTTACCCCTTTTTTCAGCAATTGTAATTAGATACCCTACTTGTAAACGATATTTAATATAATACACAAACATATTGCATATAATGTACCGACATGGTTTTCTTTACTTAAGGAACATATCCCTTTCACCATAAATCCACTATCCTTTCTCTGAGGATGAGTGTGTGGGAGAGGGCTATTTTCCGCATACGATACTTAATTGCAACTTACATTTCTATAAATGATTGTTTTTCTATAATAGTGCACGTTGTTAGCATAAAATTACACTATAAGCATAAAAGCAAAGATCATAGGTTTATTAGTGTAGTACCTATCGTATACAGGAACAGAAATAAAATCGTCATGTATCGTAATTTGTTTGTTTTCATGACGACAGGAACATTATTCCGTGTTTTAAAGGGTAACGTAAACGCTATTAAGTCATAACTATGTATATTATATTATTCATTGGTTTGTACCGAGTAAAAATTGTCAAAAAAACTAACGAAATAAAGACATTAATATTTCATTTCATTGAAATTAAGTTCCATTCTGTTTGTCTCAATGTTTAATTATAGAAAACAATGATACATTTTTGCGAACCAATGATCAAGCTGTGCCTAGGATGTCGTAAGTATTATAATTAACTTTGGTGTGTACACGTTTCATAATCTAAATAGCTGGCCGATTTATTTATCGATTCCCATTGATATTTACAGTAAAAAAATAAAAATAGTTGCATTCGCCTATATATAATTTTGTAATTAAAAATTGTCTTATAATTTATTTTTCAGAGAGAAAGAGAGAGAGAGGGGGGGAGAGAATGATACCTAATAATAAAATGACAATATATTAATATAAAAAATGAACTAGAATATAAAAGACTATATACATTATATGTGATATTAAAAAACGAAACAAGACAATATGAAATGAAATAAAAGAATTTCTGAATTAGTAATGGAATGATGAGATAAAATATATATTTTTATTAATATAGGTATCAAACTCTGTAATAGCTTTAAAAAAAAAATGAATTGTTTAAACTCTATCTTTTCTTAATATTTGAAAAAATAATTAAGTGACAAAAAAAGTAAAATATACAATCGATAATTTGTCAATTATTAGAAAAAAGGGAATCTGTATCAAGGAAATTTTTGATTCTATATATCTATACGTCTAGCTATCGTTCGTAATATTACATGTATGTATACATACACTCCACAACAACACTATGAGACGTCGTATAAAATAATACACGTTCGATATTATAAGAAAGAATTTACCTTCTCTTACGTACAATGTTATTGTTTACATTAGGAGATGTTCTTCAACGCAGAGTTTTTGTTGATATTTCTAAGAATTATATACATCAAAATATCTCCTCTTACCAGCCACGATAAAACTATAAGACAGTTTCCATTGAGTATTCGAACAGGAACATTGTGGAAATTCGTTCTTATAATACAGACTTGTATAATTTTATACGATGTTTTATAGTATCGTCGCGGGTGTATCTGTAAATATATGTATACAAATTTATTATTACTACGGATAATATGCGTATCAATGTGGCACTATGTTAAAAACTATAATCAGTATGATCTTGAATGCGAACAGCTTTTGGTTTGTTCCAGCAACAATAATTACGTTGAATATGATAATATTTTAAACAGTCAGAAAAGTTCACTGTTTTAAGGCCATTAGAAAAATGTTCATCATAGCACAGCAGGAAGTTTAATCAATTTATATATATATATATATTCTATATTTTATATGGATGCCGCGTTTCCTGTATATTCCTTATTAGAGACGCACATGCAAACACGCACATATATACATATCATTTTTAATCATTTTCGTAATCAAATTAGTATATGTATACATATGTATGTATGCATATATTGTACTCTGGATGGGGAGACGAATTTAGATAATATAATGATGTGAAACGTAAAAGGACGTGATTTTTTGAATATCCGATATACCTAAAAATCAATGTCAATGGAAAAGAATAGAAAGAAAAAAACAAAAGGCAGAAAAAACATTTCTTCGATGTGAGCAAACGAGTGTAGGTATTATATATAGATTGATATTTATTATAAATAGTTGTTGATTATGAAATTAATTATTTTTGACGATAACGACTTCAAGTTTAAACAGTTGGATCGACTCTTTGTTTCTAGTATAAAATATTTTCGTATGCGTCGTCTGTGTGTTTATCTTTTTTGTTTTTTATGCCACAAATATGTGGTATAAAAAAAAAAGAAAAAAAGATTTGTCCTATTCGGTACTTATTTTTAATCAAGGTAATGACATTTTTTCTTAGGAATGTACTCAATGGTACTTTTTAAATAATCAAGTTCTCTTGGTTTATAAGGCAGCTTTTGCATGTATTGCACAAGTATTACGTTAAGCGTAGCTCTCGGTGTAAACTTTAATATATATATATATATATACACATATATGTATATATGTATATATATATACATATATGCATATATGTATGTATGTATGTATATATATAATACATATATATGTATAATATATATAATATATATCACCATAATGCACAAAATGTGGCAGCTTTCGTTCGCTTGCTAACAATGCTAAGTTTATATTACTAAGATTAAAAAAAGAAGAACTTTTTTATTATTTTCTCGAATGAAGAAGAAATATGATAATTGCTGTTTAATGAGACAATAAATTACTTCAAGACAGACCTCTATTGTGCGAAACAGATCGTCCGTTAAATTTATATCTTCATTTTACTTTTTATTTTCTCTCTCTCTTTATATATATATATGTAGAAAAAAAAAAGAAAAGAGAAAAAGAAAAAAATTGTTTCCTAAGTACATAACTTATTGAACTACAAGAAAAAAGAAAAAAAAATTAAGTAAATCACGCTATAATTTCATTAATAGAACGAAATAACCATTGTAAAAGCACAGCCCTACATATACGACCCAATAAGGAATAGGACTCTTTCAAAAACCTTTGGCTTTCGTCCTTTTCTTTCTTTTTTACTGTATTTATATATTTTTCTCATTTTACTTTTTTTTCGTTAAGTTAATTCATCCTTTCATCTTGCCTTATGCAAGCACATATGCATTCACCAAACTTAACAACAATACTAGATAGAGTCTTTTGAAATATATACAGACATCTATCACCGTAAGTAAAAATCTCGTGACGAGCTTACGTGGAATCCATCGAGTTTTCACCTTTTTATATGACGAGAGATTTAGTTTGTGTTAGCACGAATTTCCCTCCATATTATCCAATAGAGAATTCTTCTCGTCCTTTTTCGTATTATTACTCCTTGACATTGGAGTTCGTAATTTTGGTTCGAAACATGGCTGGAAAAAAAGGAAATCTTTTTATTTTTCTATTTTATTGCTAAGTTAGCAACGATCAATGTCTTCGAATTTGAATCACTCGGTCAACATTAAGAAATTTTTTTTTTCTTCTTCTCTTTTCTTTGTTTTTTTTTTTTTTTTTAAATACTACGAAGAGAGATTCTCAGGTAAATTATTATTATAATATTTTCAACATTGATTTGTGCCGTTGATTGAGGGATGATATATAGCAAAAATACTGATTGCAAGATGAGATATATATGTATAAAGTGAGAAAAAAAATATATACTAATATGACATAATAACGTAATTAAGTCGATCAAAATCTAAGCAAAACGCGATCATTAGAATTTTTTATCAAAATATTTCATCTTTATGGATTATTGTTATCGAGCTAGTATTTTTGTAAAGAAATTCATAGAGAAAAAATATATTTTATTAAGATAAACGAATACATATATTCAAGAAGGAAAAGTTTAATAACCGAAACGAGATATCGGTCATTCTTCTTGAAATTATCTTAATTAATTAACGTTTAAGTTAACGAGCGATATAAAAAAAAAAAAAAAAAAAGAGAGAGAAAAGATATTGAAGGACTTGAAATTTACGTAATTGGAACGAAGTCTGTTTTTCCTCGTTAAATATTATCTTATATAAATGTATTAATATTGTTCAAAATTTCCAATTAACTGTTTGGACAAATAACTAACAATATTGTCGAGAATATAACACCAACTATTGTCGAGAATATGAATGACGACGATAATTGTAATGATGACAATGATAATATGAATAATGTTAGTAATAATGATAATAATAATGGTAATGATGACGATGATAATAATAATAATAATAATGGGATACAGAAAATAATGTATCATGTAAATGTCGACCATACTAATTAAAAATTTTTTCTTCACTATTTTTAACACGTAGGAATTACATTACGTAAGAGTTGAAAAGTTTAAATACATTATCTTCAGAAAAAGAAAAGATGATCGCGAACTCGACTTGGGACTCGTCAACAAGCGTTTTATTTACGTTTCAACAAATTTTACGTTAACAAATTCTATTACGCTTTATTTACAACTTTTATTTTCCTTTATCTAAGAAACCGACATATTTTTCTAACAAAAATTATTATTATAAATACATTTTCAACTTTGTGTCGCGAAGGAATGATCGATTAAAAATACTGATTGCGAGATGATATATATATATATAGTATATACACAAGGTCTCTGTCCATAGATATCCAAGCAAATATTTCGCAACTAATTTAAAAATACTTACAATCCGATTTACTAGTTTAACGATACACGATAATAATTTTTATTACTAATATGATTTCACTTGTAAATGATCTTTACTATATAAATATGTAAAAAAATATTATAGCAATTTATTTAAAAAACATTTTGTTGAAACTCATAACTCGAAAAAATTGCGAGTAGAAAAATTATACATACACTTTGCAGTTGATTCGAAGTCGTATAAATCTTTTTTATTAAACTTTCTCGCGATGTCAACTAGTTGCGAGATATTTGCTCGGTCATCTATGAACAGATACCCTGTATATTTATATATATAAAAAAAAAAAATGATAAAATACTGACAATGAGATCACAATTAATGAAAAATCAATTGGCCGACAAAAAAATTACCTAAGTCGATCATTATACTCTTTTTAGAAAAACGATAAGTAAAAAATATATTCGATCTCGTTAATACTGTTAAAATATACTATAATAATAATATATAAAATATTATCTCTTTTTTTTTTAAAAGAAGAGAGAGAGAAAGAGAGAGATAGCTATGCTCACTGCGCTCATACATGCGTTTACTACGTCGCAATAACTATTTAGATGGTATTTCACTCACTGTTTCGCAGATATTCATGTTGCAGCAATTTTCTATAGTTATTTCGCATTGATTATCCGTTAGTTGTGGTCTGGACGTTAATGGCGTAATACCACCTTTGCTAACTACGAATCTCTTTTTGATTCGTGGCCGACGACGTAATTTATGCAAGTAGAAACTCATCACGAGAATCAGTATAATAAGTACGATGATGAGAGCGATAAGTACGAATAACAATGTCTTCGATTCGCAATTTTCATCTAGGGCTAACATCTTTTCAGAGGTATGGTTGTTTTCGGTACATCTGTTAAAAAAAAGAAAAAAGTAAGCAAAACAAAATAATAAAAATAGAGTTAATTGACATTGAGATCTTTAGTAAGGATAGAAATTAATTGAAAAAATAAATTGTATTACATTAACCTGCAGGAAAATGTATCAACGTTGACTGTAGGCATGTCGGTAAGAATTTCGCAACGCCCGCCCTTCGAATATTTACATTTGCAGAAAGGCATGTTGTTTTGGAGCGAACATTCGCCATCGTGAAGACAATAATCTTCGCAAATGTCTCTTTCACATCGTTTACCGGTAAACGTTCCGATACATTTACACTCCGCTTCACCGAAACTGTTAACGATGCAATCACCGTGAAGACAATAATTCTGGCAGAGGGAAGTTTCGCATATGGAACCCGTATATCTGTGTAGAAAATTTCTCTTTAGTTCTAACCATAAGATAATCATAAAGATCACTTCCGTCGTTAATAGTTAATTAAAGCGAAAAGTGATAACGTTTGTAAATTGTTCTATATGAGAGCCCTTTTACTATAATTAACTTATCACTTTTAATATTTTTGAATCAACTTGATGCATCATATTTGGTATCCAAGACAGTATCCAAAATTTCGATTTGATTCGGCCAAAAACAATTCGAATTATTCACGTATTTATCAAGGATTAATTAGAAAAAGAAAAGTCTTACCCAGATTTACAACGACAAGAACGTTCGATACGATCGAAGGAACCACCGTTGAGACACAATCGAAAGTTTTCCGGTTCAACTTCTTCGGTACTAGTCGTTAAATTATTGTAAGATTCGAGAAGAGGACCTTTTCGTTGCTTCTCAGGAAGTTTCTTTTTTTCCAATCTTCTTTTGAGTATAGCAAGACAATCGATGGTACCAACGTTGTCTCGTGCAATAACGGCGTTAGGATCAGCATCTCTGTTCGATTCGCGATAGGATTTAAATTTGACCGGTGAGTCGGGATTAGTGGTATTCTTAGGCATCATCCAAATAGCTTTGTGTACCCAATCTGACCAGTAGATAAAATCCTTATCGACGGTGAGATAAACGGGTTGTTGATTTCTATTATGCAAGACGATTTCACGTTCGGTGCCGTCGAGATTGCTACGTTCGATCTTCACATGTATACCTTCTTCGTCGTCACTCCAATAGAGTTTACCTTCGTCGTGATCGATCGCTAGACCCATTGGTTCGTAAAGATTTCCCCTGATTATGATCGTTCGATTGGTACCGTCCATGTTGGATCTTTCGATGGTGGGATTGTCGTTGTCGCTGTTGGTCCAGTAGACGTGACTGGAGAGAAGGAAGAAAGGAAAAAGAGAGAGAATCAGTCCCGGAGAATGAGGAATAACGCGTGAGAAAGTAAGAGAGATAGATAGAGAAAGAGAGAGAGAGAGAGAGAGAGAGAGAAAGAAAGAAAGAGAGAGAGAGAGAGTCAAGCACACCTGTTACACATGTCAAGGACGATACCACGTGGAATTTGTGTGAGATTATGCAGAAGGACGGGTTCTTCCGGAGGGCCGTTCATTGGTACGCGCATCTTCATGATCAGTCTCTTCAAGGCGTCGCTCCAAAAGAGCGTACGAGAACTTGTGTCAAAGGCGATCGCCACGATGTGCGTCCCGTCTTGCTCTGCGGAGATAAAATATAGATCGATACGAATTTATAATTTGTTCGAGAATTAATTTCTTTTTCTTCTTCTTCTTCTTCTCTTTTTTATATATATATATATATGCAGGTACGAATTATTCAATATTTCTTCACGAACTTTTGAAACGACATTTCGTTTTCTTTTTCTATCTAAATATTAACATTGTATGTATAATGCGGAACTGAGAACTTATAATAATTATTCATTGTTTTAAACACAATTCATACTCTTCGTATATTAACTTACAATTAACCTTTAACTCTTGTGAGCGACAATGAATATCTTTTTCACAGAACCCTTAAATCATTTGTTTAATGAAACAAGTTGTTTAGAAGAATGATGAAAATTATTTTGAAAATATATACGTATCTATAAATTTGTATACATACCAAAGGAAAGAAAAAGAATGTCAAATAAAAATCGCTCGGAAATAAATTAATAAAAAAAATAAATGACAGTGCGGAAAGTTAATTAATATTGCATTTTATACCGAAAATGTTATAACAAGTAGTAGAGCGTTAAAGGATTGATAGAAAAGTGATATCGCGTTCCCGCGTCTTTTTATAATTCATATCTTTTATGTACCATATGATCGGCATCGCTTAAGCGGGAGAAGGATGAACGAGAAAGAGAAAGAGAGAGAGAGAGAGAGAGAGAGAGAGAGAGAGAGAGAGAGAGAGAGAGAGAAAGAGAGAGAAAAAGAGAGAGAAAGAGAGAGAGAGGGAGGCAAAGTTAAGAGAAAGAGACAATAATACTTACTCTTTAACAGTGGTTTCGAAGTTAAGTTCTTTTTTGTCAAGTCGTTACTGAAAATCGATATGTTGTTTCGAGTGTCACTGAGATAAAGTGTTCTTGTTTTATCATCGTAAGCTATTCCTGTTAATGAAACGGCTCCGGCGACTGTTGCTTCACCCGTAAGAGTCTGATTTCGTGAAAAAAAATCTATCTCGTCGCCGATCACAACGGCGATATCTGAAATAGGTAGATAGATAGATTAAACATTTATTTGATAACAATTCATTTATCATTATCGTAATTTGAATAACGTAATCTATGTATGTTACGTCAATGTTAAGGCTACATTTTGTAATATTAAGCTTAATAGTATTTAACGCGCAAATTGGTATCGATATAAACCGGATTGGTACTAATCGAGATTAAAATCGTGATTGACGATAGAGTAATCTTTTGATAAACGACTTCCGCGTAGTCATTTCACTTATTATGTTTCTTTGATTTCGATTGATCGAGTTAATATGTGACAATAAAAAAAGAAGACACATACGCACAAACTATGATATATTATACATTTTTATCGTATTTATAAGATATATCCGGTAGATTGGGCTTTAATAAATTATTTCTTTAGAAACGAAATCTCTTTTCGAGTTGATATTTAGATTATATATAAGAATGTGCGCTAAGAGATATCAAGGTCGTGTCAGTAAATAGTTACGAAGCTAGAGATTATCTACTGCTTCATTTAATTCTTTTTTCTTTTTTTCCTTTTTTTTTCTTTTTTTTCTTTTTTTGTCATTTATTTTATTCTTAAATAATGTAGCGCTCGATGGAAATTATTTATTAGCGAATGTAATTTCCCAATATTCCTGACGTCAAGATGAATTCATAAATTTCGATGTATTTCAATAAATTTGATGGTAATATCATTATCGATTAATTACGATATTGATATTTTTTTATTAATTTTGATGTTAATATTATTATGGACTAATTTCGATATTAATGATTTATTAGATTTCCATGCAATTATGGAGAAAAAAGATAACGCAATTTAAGATATCTTTAATGCAATATATGTAATAATACATATAATTTTATAGTAATGTAATAAAAGTACGTTTGACAATGAACGAGAGAGAATTATCTTTTCGCATTGAACGAGAGAATTGTGCAAATGAATTTCGTGATTGAAAAAGGGAAATAGAAATAAAAATAAAATTAAAAAAGAAAGAAAGAAAAAAATAAAAGGTAAAATAAATTAAGAAACTAGGTCTTTGGAGGTTGGCGTTAATAGCGAATAGACCTATATGGATATACTTTATTAATTAATTTCTTAATTAATACTCGGCTAATGCGTGTATATATATATATATGTGTGTGTGTGTGTGTGCGTGCTAAGATACATCCTACTCATGAGATTTCCTTATAAAATTCCTCATGATTTTCTTACGAGATTCGTTTTACAAGGAAAGTAAAAGTTAAAAAAAAAATTGTCGTTTAACGAAAAGAGCTTGCTTGCATATTTGCGTAATTTGCAAGTCACACGCACACACCTTATGACGCTCTTCGTATTCGTCGTAATCGTTCGAGATCATTCCTTTTCATACGGTTATGTAAATTGAGACAGAACAGATAGTCAACAAACTTGTATCGATATTTAACGATTGAGATAAGGAAAAAAGTATTTTCTTTTTATTACTACCTACTATTGAAAACATTGATTTTTTTTCTCAAGAACGGAACTCTAAAGATATATGTCTTTCGTTTCTCTACCCTTCTCGTATAATCTTTTAGCGCATGACAATACGAAAATAGCAAGCGATAAAAGAAGAGCTAGATAAATGTCTACTTTTTATATAACGCTTACTTAGTCTGAAAATTAATACTAGATCAGAAAATAACCGAATCGCGAAGAAAAACTACGAAACTTTACGTATTTACGTACTTTAAGATCGAATAAGATCGATGACGTGCTTTCAGCTCGACTTCTTTTCAAACTTTTATTTATACGTTCATTCCTTTTTCTTCTACCAAAGATTCAAAAATCTCGAAGTAGTCGTCAGTTCGATTTTTCAAAAGGAAATTAGTACCTACTAGATAAAAAATTAAAACTTTCGATTCTCTCTATATAAATGGAACGCCGGTAAGCAGACGAAACTATTCCGAAAAGCTTTTTTATAAATTTCATTGTAGAAAACGGTACGTGCATATGTGAATCAGTGATAAAAATATATTTTTCAACGAGCAAGTATGATACAATAGTTCCCTGTTATGTTAATTTCATGCTATCGTCGTCATGCATATGGGAAATATTAGAATTCTTAGCGTTTCTAATTAATGATCGCAAGCTCGTGTCATTTTAGATTACAACGTCGACGAGCTGAAACGGTAGTATTACGTAAATAGGTATAAGGACGTACAAGAGAAAGATAGATAGAAAATTATTACGAGGTAACGAAGGTGTTCGATAAACCAAAAAAAAAAAAAAAGAAAAAAAAATAGGTAAATAAAAAAAAAATATTAAAATATAGATAAGCATATCTAAAGATTGCTCGTTAACAAATTAGTAATAGTACGCGCGGTTTTGAAAGAAGCGCCCTGATAGAAAAGGCGGAAGCTAGACGAAAAGTGGCGTACGTGCCGATCAGCTTAACGTGAATGGAGTCAGGGTATGCGCGCGCGCGCGCCAATGCATACAGACATATACAGCAGACGTGTGTACACGTCCAACATACGCAAAGATAAAGAGAGAGAAAGAGAGAGAGAAATGCGCGGTCCGCATCATCGCTATAGCAAAGTTATGCTCGTGTATGTAATAAGCCGCTAAGTACACGAGAATAAGAGAGAGATAGAGAAAGACACGACGGACCGATCCGTCTTTTTTCACGTTCTCGTTTTTATGAACGATTAGAAAGATGAGATAAATGACGATGAGAGACACTTACCCCATGACCTGGCATCACTCGTGATCGTGAAAACGGCTAACACGACGAAGAAGACGAAGGCAGTTAGGAAATCTCGCGATTGTCGGGACATTATCATCACGAATCATTTACACTAGTAACGCGAGAAAGAGAGAAAGAGAGAGTGAGAAAAAGAGAGAAAAAGGGACAGACAGAGATAAATGTCTTTTCACCGCCAACACGTTTTTCTTTCCCTTTTATGTTTTTTTTTTTTTTCTTTTTTTATTTCCTTTTTCTTTTAACGTTTTTATGCAATTCGCTAAATCTTTTTCTCTTCGATTAAATCCACCGAATCGAATGAAATTAGATCGATTCAAAACTGTTTCGAACGAACTCTCTCCAAGAATATATTGTTTCTCTCACAACTTTGTTATTTAATTCTCTTTCGTTTCTCTTTTATCGAGAGGGACGAAAGAGTATCACCTTACCATCAACGTTACGTCGCGTTACGGTAGCTGAACGCGAACTGTGTGTCTGTTCAAGACTAAATGTGTGTTCTACCGACGCTTCTTGTCGCCTTCACAGACGCTCGGTCATTGGCGCGACGGAATACTGTTATAACGTTTAGTACTCTGAGACTCTGCGGAATAGCGAACGTTGCTACACCCATACGAATTTCTTGCAAAATCGAAACTAGTATCTCCCTTCTTCCCTCTCTTCACTCTCTGTTCGTTTGTCTGTCTCTTTCTTTCTTTCTTTCTTTCTTTCTCTCTCTCTCTCTCTTTCTTTCTTTCTTTCTTACTCTTTCTCCTTCTCTCTCTTTCTGTATCTCCCTCTCTCTCTAACTCTATCTTTCAGTTAGTTCCTGCCTCTTTTCTTACATCGTAAGAATAAATTAATATATTCGTGTTATTTAGTTTCCACGCCAATGAATATGATGCGGCATCGCGTGCTTCCTCGTAGTTACTGACACGTGCCAACTTTCTACGCTTTTTTATTCGATTTAATGTACCCAAAAGCAGCCCTTACACTAGTCGGAACCTTTTTTACGGGAGCGCTCGCACAGTACCGTTTCATAATTTTGTGTTTATCGCTGATAGAACCGTCTCCTTACCGGATTTTAAATTTAAAGATTAAGACGGTTTCAATTTTTCCCGCCATTTTTGTGCATCCTTCCTTTTTATCGTTTATGACATTAGTCTCGATTTATTTATCGTTCGAGTTTTCTTTTCTTCGACTTTAATTATCTAGCAGTCTTATATATATCGTTATTTGTGCGTTTATCGTATCATTCGGATGATGCGAATGTCATTTCTTTAGATTTTTCTCAGACGAAGTCGTATTTACGTATCGAGGAGAGTTTAAAGGTTAATATTACGTCGTAACGGCGAGTGACAAACGCAATAGTTATGATTTACGAAGCAACAACACAGACGTCTATCTTTGACTCGATTTTTATTTGAACGTTTTCCGTTCAAAAAGATTGAAATTTTTGTTACTCCTTTGAACTCTACGTGACATCGTTCAACGCCATCTTTTATTTTCTTAGCATTACTACTTATCCCTAATTCACGAACGTGAACAGGACAAGTTTAACAAGAATATTTCAATATATGAATATATATATGTATATATATATATATATGTATATGTATGAAAAAGAGATTTTCCATACATAACAATAGGAACTAGACAACGATGCCAATTATATGTTTCATACATTAATGGTAAGTAAAAAAATTCCATTTTTTGGGAAGATTAATTCTATACAAGATGGCGTACGTTGAAAAATATTGCTTCGGCCAATAGAAAGTTTATTCCCTTCCGTTTATCGTAACTACTGCAAAAATGTTAAGAATCTTATCCCGGTAAGTGACATCTTTTATGTTAGTCGAGGAACTAAGTTTTTCAGTTCGCTATCTCGTCTTAATCTATGCTTTTACCCCATGCCAAAAAGGCGCGCGCACGGTCTCACCGGGATATTCGCTCTTCTTAGATTTTACATATCTATTCGCAAAAAAATGAACTAAATCGTTTGTATAAAACGATTCAACGTCTAAAAATATGTATTACGCTTTATATAGAAATGAAAGATGTTAGTTAATCGGCTGAAACCGTTTCTACGGTATAGAAACGGTTTTAAACCGAGTACTAAAACATGAGAAGATAGGAAGAAGACGATGATATAAAGAAGGAAGAAGATTAAATAAATAAATGTAAGAAAATAGAGAGACGGCGAGAAAGGGAGAGAGAGAGAGAGAGAGAGAAAGAGAGAGAGAGAAAGAGAGAGAGAGAGAAATACAGTTAGAAAACTTACAGTAAAATTCCGTGGAGTATCTCGAAAAACTTGTGCGGTAGCCTCGAAGCGACGGCCGCGCGTACTAGACATTGTGTTATTGATCAATGAGAGAAGTTAAGCTTGAGACCCATGCCGGTTGGGCCAGCTGTCATTTTCCTGTGAAATATTTTTGTTACGCGAGTAATATACTCGACGAAGAAGAAACTGTGTTTCGGTTGGACGTCTTAAAGAATCTAGTCGACGGAGCCGAATTAGATCGATCTTTTTGGTTAGACGTATAAACGAAGAAAAGTTTATGGGGATGAGAGTTAAGATATCGACTGCGGTGTAAAATGATGGAAGAGTGTACAGAATAGAGGAGAGGGAAACGCGCCAAACTCTCTCGTCTCTCTTCTTTTTTGTACGGAGAAAAAGAACGGGGGAGAGAGAGAGAGAGAGAAGGAGAGAGAAAAGAAAGAGAGAGAGAGAGAGAGAGACAAAGGAAGAAAAAGAACGAAAGAATACGCGCGCGCGCGCGCGCGCTCATCTTTAACTTAATAACGAAGCGAAACGGACGTAGAAAAGACGTACGGAGGGAGAAACGTAGAAAAGGGGCAAGAGGAGAAAGAGGAGAAAAAGGAGAAGGAGGAGCAGAAGGAGAAGGAGTAGAAGAACAGGGTGAGAAAGTGCTAAGAGGGCGAGTAATATGAGGAAAGTGAGCGAACGGGCGTGCGTGGGGAAGAAATAGACGCGAGTCGAGATTGAATTTAAGAGAGAGTGAGAGAGAGTGCGAACATGTGTCGGTGCCGAGGATCTCGTCTTCAAGAGTGTTGACAGCGAAGGTGCGTCGAAAAGAATTGATGATCTTCTTTGCTTCGATCTCTCAAACCAGTTTTAATCTTTAAAATTGACGTTTCCGACGTTATCTTCTTTGGCGTATGTATAACAACCACCGATGCAGACCTTACGGAAGAAAAACAGCCCGTGCAAGTGTAAGTATAAATCGACGTTAACGTCTGAGTGTTAAGTAGAAAAGAATCGATGTCGTACGAGCGAATGTTATGTATTATCGCGTTGTTGTTTTTTCTTTTTTCCCTCTTTCGTTCGTCTTTCCTCTTTCGTTTCGTTTGAAATCTCTTTCGCGATACAACCCGATGGAATTTTTCTTTCTTAGCTCGATACCGAAATACAAAATATTTTATTTTATCGACGTAACGTTCCGATTCTGTTTTCCGGTCTACGTAATGATATACCTTCGTTAGGGGTGTTTCGAAATATGGCTTCTTCCCCTTTTACGTATGAAGAGGGAGAGAGAAAACGAATGACAGAGTAAGAGGGAGAGAATGAAAAAGGGAGACGGTATTCATCGCTACGCTCTCTACCGTTATTATTATACTACTGATCGGAGATATATTGATGCAGGTTGACGCGACCACGATGCATTCTCGAATATTCAATTGTTTCTATTGTATTCATTTTGAATGTACGTTAATTATTGGACGAGACAACAGAATCTTTTGTTCCTCGCTTATTTGTTTCTTATTTCGATATCGTTATGACCCGTCGTTATGAAAACCATTGTGGTTACTCGTTACCGACCCTCCCCCCCGTACCGTCTATACGCTAGATTCGGTCTGATCAGTCAGAGATGGCGCTACTTACCCCTTGTTGGACCAAACGTGCTACATTACTACTGATTTTTCACGAATCCACTTTTTCACGATGTCTTGATTTTGCAACGTTCGTCTTCGGACAAACAAATATTGAAATCTAGAACAAAATAAAAAAAATTATCGATCGATGATACTTTTATTTATTGGTACGACTTTCTTACTCTATTTTCTCTCTCTCCCTCTCACCCCTTCTCTCTCTCTCTCTCTCTCTCTCTCTCTCTCTTTCAAAGAAAGAACAAAAAAAAGATGAAAAAGAATTTGTAAAAAACGATCGAAACAGATATACGTACTTTCCGAGCATATTTTGAATTTTTCTTTCTCGCTTTTTTTCTTTGGTAGAATTATTTAATGACGGCGATCGTATTCTCGCGTTCGTTTGTACGTACTTAACCGTTTGAAGTGTAGAACGCCAACTGTCGATACTCGAGATTCACCGAGCAGCCAATTGAAACCCCGTGTTCCTTTTCAAACGTAGAAACTTTCATGGCACGATATTCTTTGCTCTCGTCTTTCTTTTGACGAATCTCGCGCCAGATGCGCAAAATTTCCTACTTGAACTACAAAGTCGTCTCTTGACCTTTCATAACAATTATTACAACGTTAAAATATATACCCGACATTTCGCTCGAACTTTCAGAGCATCAAAGATTTCTCGAGTTTTTAATGGACAGGCGATTTTGCTACGAACGTTTTTTGCTTCATCCACCCGTGCGTCATTTTTGTATCAAATTACAAATCGTTAAACCGTGGAGGTATCATATATATAAATGTTAAAAGTATCTCGACGCGTAAAAGTACGTCAAATGAGAGAGAGGGAGAGAGAGAGAGGGAGGGAGGGATTGAGGGAGAAAGGGAGAAAGGGAGAGAGGGACGAATCAAAAATTCACTTACGTGTCGGTTGTTTCAATTAGCTTTTTCACGAGCAATCACGAAATATCAGTTTAATATCGTTTTTAGATCGTAATAGCCGTTGCTTCGGATTTGATAACTGAATTTCTATCATAACGTAGTTGTATACAGAGTACATTGACAAGTTTCATGCGTCTACCGAAATCGTAGTAGGGGGTTGTCTATCGTTTTTCAATTTAATTTCACTTGGGTTAGCACTGCGTGAGATCCGTATAATCACATGTATGAAATTGATTTATAGCGCTCGTTTCGATGGGACGTATGTTAATTTTGCTTTCTGTCCGATTCTCATGGAATCAGCGTTTTCGTTTATCTCTTTTTTCGTTTTTTTTTTTTTTTTATATTGCGTAGTTAAGAACGAGCCGACACGGTTCCTCGGGGAAGGTGTTTCGTTCAAGGCGAAGCTGATCGGCATATTGGAAGTGTCCGAAGCACGTGGCGATCGAATGTGTCAAGCAGCATTGGCGGACTTGAAGATGGCGATTCGTGCAGCCGGTGAACATAAGCAAAGGATTGCTGTACAGGTCAGCATCGATGGGCTTCGTTTGAGGGATGAAAAAACGAGTGTAAGTGTAAATAGGACCACGAGGATGTTGAATACTTCGTATCGATTTTTCTCTTTTCTCTCTTTTCCTTTTTTTCTTTCTTTTCTTTTCTTTTCTTTCCCTTTCTTTTTTTTTTTTTTTTTATCGAAACGACGCGTTTCCTTTATCTTCGGTCGGAATTTCGTCGGCGTTATCATTGAATCATTGCTTGATCTTGTTTCATAGGAATGTTTGTACCATCATCCCGTGCACAAGATATCTTTCATCGCTCAAGACATGAGCGATTCCAGAGCATTCGGTTATATATTTGGCTCACCAGACACAGGACACAGATTTTTTGGTATCAAGACGGATAAAGCAGCGAGTCAGGTATCGATCGAAGGCAGTCTTCGATTAGAACCTGCTGTAATAATCGATGTATGCGTATGCACGTAAGCGGAGTTGCTTTTAAACGTAGTTGAAATCTGTCAATTATATCGAAATGATTTGATGCAAGCATTTGTAGGAAGGGTCCAAAATGATATTTGCGTAAATCCGAAAAGCAATATCGAAACTCTCTATCCGTAATTCCTGAAGCGTATGTAAATAATCGTATTATAGCATGCAATCTGCCATTCAACAAGCCCCATTGACGGAAGGGGAATCGTTGCAGGATTATTCACGGTCCACTTTATGTTGTTCGTAACGATACGCATCCCCGAGATAACTTCTAGAAATTAAAATTTTCCGGTACTCGATTTATTCGAACATACGTAAACGTCATTTACGGGGATTATAGGGATTACATCATATGAAGTTATTTCTGTTTAATAGGCAACGGGAAAAGCGGATTGAATTGCTCTTCCAAAGAGAAATGGGAATTGATTGGTAAACCACGTAGCTTATAGAAACACGTATTTAATGTGGAAAATTCCATTTTATTTTAGCTCCTTGAATTCGAATGTAACAATTTAAAATTCGATAACATCGGGAAATAATTTAATGAAACGTTCGCGTCGAGTAAGAGTGACAGCTGGCGAATTAATTCAACAACGTCGGTCTTACTTCAATTTCCAAGTTTAATTTCTGCTTTCACCGCTCGGAAACGACTCGGTGGTAATCCTCTCTCGTAAGTATATCCTCGAGTTCGATCCATTGAAACCTTTAAAAGGGGCTCGCCAAAGCGATAAACGAGAAAAGGGGAATAAGCTGTGTGATCGATAAAGCGTACGAGCCGAACAAAATTATCGGATTGATCATTTCGCTGCAGCGGTACTTGTGTTTCATTCTCTGAGATAATACGGGTTACGCCATATTTGGGATATACGGATATTACGGGCCATTCAAGCGGCTTTCCATCGATTTTTAAAATCAAAGAAACGGGAAGTAGGCAGAGAACGTACACAAGAGCAGTATCGTTTCAGGTGGTCATAGCGATGAGGGATCTCTTTCAAGTTGTGTTCGAGCTGAAGAAGAAGGAAATTGAATTGGCGAAGCAACACATCGAACAAAATGCCATAAACGCTATCAAGTTCCATACCGGCGGGATGTTCGTCGAACCAGCGCCCGACACCAAAGTACATATCGCTCGTTCTTTCGAAAACGCGTGGAGACGCATCTTTTTTTCGACTTTCAGTTATTTCCGCGAGCGTTCTCGTCGGCTTTCGTTGATTTCGATCTTAGAGAGACGCGCGATGTCTCTCGACGGAGCGACGAAACGCTTGGGAAAGACCGTTCTCTTCTCTTATTAAAAGAGGAACCTTTTCTCGTTGCAGGGTGCTGCCGGAACCGAATCGTCCGTTCATCGAACTAGACTTACGAACTCCGAGACGGAGAAGGCGACCGACAGGAAGAACGAAAATCAGAGCGGCGTTATCGCCGACTTGCTGGATCTGCAATTCGAGTTGAATTCGTTACAACAGGGAATACATCAGATGGATAAGATAACACCGGAACAACCTGGGCCGGCCACGGACGATCTGTTCGAGAGCGATCCGTTCGGCGATTCTTTCGCGAACATGAAAGTACGTAGCACAGATATTTTTTCTGCCGATAAGCTTTCGAAAGGAAAGCGACGAACCTGGGCTTACGTTCGAACGATTTCAAACAGCTGAAAGATACCGTGCAACCCATTTTACCACCGCCACCGTCCTCCTCGAAAAGAGGCCACTTGGAACGGCAACAAACCGTGCCAGCTCCGACGGCATCGTCGGCTACGTCTAGTCCAGCCGCGACGTTGTACAGCAAAACGCCACCTCCCCAGGAGACGATGCATTGGTTCGACAAGGAAACGGAAAATCTTTTCAACGACGGAGAGCTAACGAACCCAGCGAAAACTGGCGCGCTTAGGAAGGATCAGGACGAGGCGAGTGTAAGTTCTCGATGGGAAAAAAGCTCGAACGCGCTTTGTCGTCGAGAGTAGAGTATAATGGTAGATGTGGTAAACAGATATGCGTTTTTGAAATGTTGCTGATGATTCTTGCAGACCTCGCTGAACGCAACCCCGAGAAGTAGCCAAGCCAAAAGTCCGCAGATAGACGTATTCACGGAACTGGATCCCCTAGGGACTGGTCTGATAAAGCCTTACGTCGATAAGAAAGACTTCTTCCAACATCTGAAAAATCCTCCAAAAAAGGTGCTTAAAGATTTAGTAACGACCAATTCGACGGATACGTTTCCAACGAATTTCAATCTAACGTCGGATACCCCGTCGGGCTCTATAAAATTACAGAATGATTTACCTTTGAAGGAAAGTGATCGCCACGAAGAGGGCAATTTCGCGAATTTCGATCGATTCGATGAGAACGAGGCCACGCAGTCGTCCATCCTTCCGAGGTCCGACTCGCCCCAAAAGAAAGATATTGTATCGAGGCCGACTCATCACCAACCGTTGTCGGTGTCCCTCCCGCCGGAAGAGACGCCTACCAAGAGCACGCTCGCTGGGATATCCTCCGTAAACGCTCCAACCGCCGTCGGAGGAACGATGAGCGTTGCCGGCAGAGTAGACAAGGATTCTAACGAATCTGTCCAGGCGCTGGTCAGATTGCCGAGCCCAAAGAAATATCTGCAATCGGTTAGAAAACGAGAATTCGATATGGATTTGCCGAGCGGCAAGTCGCAGTCCGCAGAGAAACCATTCCCGGTAGATTTCTCCATCGCGAGCGAGTCACCGGCGGCGTCGCCGCTGAGATCCTGTTCCTCCGACGCGAACTCGAGGTTGTCCAGTTCCAGTGCGGAGCTGGATCTCGTTCCTGAACCACCGCCAAGGGGCGCCGGAAGTATAATGATCAATCCGCCGCCCTTGCCGCCGAAGAAGCAAGCCGCCAGAGGTGCCGTAAAGCCACCGCCCAGACCGCCTTATACCGAAGGTCACTTTCACTACGACTTCGTCGAGCGCGAGGAGGCTTCGCCCTCTCCGACGAGGACCAGAGAGAGGACGAGAAGTCCGCCGAGGGACGCGAAGGGCCAGTTCGACGATAACTTCAGTCCACCGTCGCAAGCGTCAGCCAGGACGGACTTGATATCCACCACGACGACCTCCGCCTTCGAGGACTCGTTTAGTTCGATGATACCCGCGACGAATTTGTCGACGAATTTGTCGACGAATTTGTCGACGTTCTTCGCTTCGAGCGGCGGCACGCCCGCCGCGACGAGGAGACCGAAACCCTCGCTGGACATCACCCTGAGTCAGTTAACTTCGGCCAACTTGGACGAGTTGGCGGGCAGCCTTGGCATGACCGTGCAGGAACTGACGAGCTTAACGTTGCAACAGCTCACCGAATGTCTCGCCGATCTCTCGAGCAAAGAATCGGCGACAGAGGCGAAAGAAGAGGAGACGGCCCGACCGAGACTGGAACAATTCGCGACGAAGCCATCCGCCGCGTCCACGTGTAAAATCACGGAAACCAGTTTCGTCAGCAGCGAGCCACTTTTCAAAGCGAACTTCGATCCGGAACCGACGAAGAAGCAGGAGGAACCGACGTACGACAAGTACGCCGTGTTTCGAGAATTGCTCGAGATGGAACGGATGCAGGAGGAGGAACCGAGAGAGGAGACGAACGACGAGGAAGTCGCGACGGATAACGAAAGCAAAGAACCGGAGGAGCGAAAAGAATCGGAGGAGGACGAGACACGAGGCGAACTCACGGCCGAAGCTATCGTAGCTATGGCGAACTTGACGGTCGAGTTGCCACCGAGTACCGAGGAGTCAGCGAAGGAAGATTCGAGGGTGGTGGGAATCGAGGAAACGAGCGGAGTCGAGACCGACAGGCCGATCGGCGCGATGGAAGCTGTCGACGAAACGAAGGACGACGTCGAGATCGAGATATCGACGAAGTTGCAGCCGTGCCGAGGAAAGATGGAACTAGAAATGGAGCTAGAGACCGAGGGGGACGTCGAGGTGGACATCGACGAAGATACGACGGAAGATACGACCACCGTGGCGGGCAATCGGGATAGAGGCGAGACTTCGTCGGATAAGGGCAGCGAAGCGAACGGCGTGCCGGACAAGGTCGTCGCGGCGGAGAGCACGGAGGACGTCGGTGCTCGATCCTCCGTCGCGGAGAAGACCGAGGTGAGAGCCTCGACGTCGACCTCGAGCGACAGATACGCGGCGTTGAGGGAGATAATGGGCGAGACGGAAAGATTAGGCAAGCAGAGCGAGGAGGAGTCGTGCTCCAGACGAGAGTCCCCGGTAGCGGTACAGCAGACGTCGTCGGGTAAGAACTTGGCGGAGGCCGAACTCTTGAGTTTGTTCTCGGACAGTTTGCCGGGCGTCCCGCCGAGCCCGAAGAGGTCCCTTAAGAAGAAGGAGGACGATCTGAAGAGCGTCGCCATGGATATTTTCGAAGAAATAAAAATGCTCAACACCGGGACGCATAAGGCGAAAGAGGTAAAAGCTATCGCCGGCATCGCCGGATTCGAGGACGTGTTTTGTCCCTTCGCCGAGGAGGTCGCCAAGGACAACGCTCGAGAGGACGGGAAGGAGGAAGACGGCAATTGGGCCAAGTTCGAAACGAGCGTGCTCGGTTCGGACAGATCGTCTTGCGAAGGGGCGCGCTCCGTGGGCGGTACGTCGCCTTGGTCGCCCGACGGCAAGGACTTCCATCGCGACGTGCCGCCTTTCAAATCCGTCGCCTCTACCAGCGGGGTTCACAGACATTCCGGCGACAGCGACAACGAATGGAAGGACGAGGAGGAGAGCGAGGAAAGTAACGGCAGGGGACGTCCGGAGGGGAGATTCTGGTGCGGAAGGCATCCGAGATTCGACGCGGCCGAATTCGACGAGAGGTCGTTCTACGAGGAGGCCTCGGCCTCGCTGGACGATAGATCGGACAAAAGGGATCGAAGCTTCCGCGGCCGGGCGGTCAGGAAGTCGCGCGGTCCGTGGGCCAAGAACGTCGGGCACAGACCGCGAGACCCGTCGCGCTGGCACTCTGAGAAGCCTCAATGGGAGGAGGTGCCGAGGCGTTATCCCCATCGAAAGTTACCTTACAAGGAGAACGACGATCGTTACGACGTGCACGATCACTTGTCGCGATTTTGGAAATGCAGGCCAAAGTCCCAACGATGGAATTGGATATCCGACGATGCTTATTACGACGAGGAGCGCCGAAGAAAGATGACGGAGAGGAAGTTGACGTTGCTGTGGAACGAAGAGGACAGATTCGGCAGCGAGGAGAGCGTTGGCTTCGAGGAGGACGACAGATGGGCCAAACGTAAATACGAAAGGAGACGGTGGGACGAGGATTACGGTAGATATTGGAACAGGCGGAGTAGTCCTCCCTTGGACGGCGAGTACCCGTCCAAGGAAGGTTACTACTACTATCGGGAGAGCAGAGAGAGGCCTCACGACTACGCCAGCGGGGCGTGGGACGAGGAGTACGGTCCGGAACGAGCCGGGGACGAGTCAGGTAGATACAACACGGCCGGTAGAAAGAGACATTGGCCGAAGAGGCCGAACAGTGCTAACGAGGGTCGTAACACCGAGTACGGAGAAATGGTGTATGCCGACGCGAGGAGCAAGTTCGGTACCTCTAGATCGGAATGCAGCGACAACGATTCGGACCCTTACTCGAGGCCGTCGCAGAGATCGAGAAGTCGCGAAAGTTATTGGGGCAGCGATCAGGAGTACGACAGTTGGCCGGAGAGACCGTATTGGTCGGAAGGTCCGGACGTCAAGAGCGAGACGTTGCATCGCAAGAGAGTGGCGAGGCATAAGGCCGCCGCGCGACAAGCGGTACAGGCTAAAACGCAGAGTCCTTTCGAGGATGATTTTGCGCAAAGTATCGAGCAGGTCGAGTCACCGGCCAGTGAAACGTTGCCGTCGGCCGAGCCGCGCGTTCGTCCGGAGATCGGCGAATCGAAAAGGGGAGAATTGATCGAACGACCTCCTCCGAGTCCTTCCGCGACTCCGAGTCGATTATCGACCAAGGAAACGCATCCACGCAGGGAAATGCCACGGGAATACAACAAGCGGTCGACCTTCTTCGAAGACGATTTAACGCCGACCGCTAGCGTCTCGACCAGCGACGCGTCCGACCGACGAAGATTGTCGTCGGACTTGAAGGCGACACCCGAAGAAATTCCTCCCGACGCGAAGGATTCCCATAGGTCGATAGACGGT
The DNA here is from genome assembly GCA_905340365.1 of Vespula germanica. Taxonomy (NCBI): domain Eukaryota; kingdom Metazoa; phylum Arthropoda; class Insecta; order Hymenoptera; family Vespidae; genus Vespula; species Vespula germanica. Next base: position 4,698,989 of record HG996544.1, read on the forward strand.
TTCGTTTCGGAGGACAGTGGTCGGGATTCCTTCTTCAACGGTGATCTTAGGTTCGACGACGACGACGCTTTCACCTTCAAGTCCGAATTAGAGGACAGCGTGCCCGAACGTTGTACCACTACCTTGCCATTGAAAAACGCTAGGCAAAATAAATACGCTGCCTCGAACAGTAACAACAAAGGTAGACCATCCGATCAATATATAAGAAAATCCGAGTCGGTGAACATCTTCATACGCGAGGAAGATCCCTTCGACGACGACGACTTTTTCAATTGACTCGCGGCCAATCGCGAATCCACGCGTTCGTCGCAATCGGACTATCGATCTCTCAAATGAGTGGAATCCGTACGTAGCGATTCTTTATTTCTTATACTTTCTCTTCGCGAAATCGCCACGTGTCGTCGTCGTCGTCGTCGTCGTCGTCGTCGTCGTCGTTTTCGCTCTCGCGTTTACAAAGGATGCGCGTATTTTCTAAGCTTTGCTACTCGAGAAGCCTTGTGGATGTCTCTGTTTTGAAATTATTTTACTCTCTCTCTCTCTCTCTCTTTCTCTCTCGCGCGCGCACTCGCCCTCTCGTTAATACGAGAACGAGATACTCGCTTTGTGCAAAGACATTTATAAAACGTTATTAAGCTTTGAGAATGAATTTTGGAATAGCGATCGTCGTCGAGAGGACGATTTGAGAAAAGAGATTAGGTGCTTGGATAGATTTTTTGATTTTTTTCATATTTTTATCCCGCGAATTTTATGTTTAATTTTATTGATCGCATGCGTACCATTCGAACTTCCGTCTATTGAAATATTATTTAATTACGAGACTGATGTACGTCATAAATGGTATATTTAATTGTAGCAGATGAGAGAAATCGGGTCGAGATGGGGATTTTAGAGGAGGAGGGGTATATGTGCGAAGGTATAATTATTATCAATGTTCGATTCGAGTGTTATTAGCAATAAGCGGATATTGTATTTAAAGCAGGTCGAGGTTGTACTGACCGTAACTGCGTTATCTTAACGCAGTTATGATTTCGACTGATCTATTTCGATTTCGACACGAGTTTGATGAGAAACCATTCAATGAGAAACGATTTCGATGAGAAATGATTTGTTGCTAATGCGTTCTCGAATGGATTTAATATAATTGCGCATATAACGAGAATTTCGCTTCACGAGAGGAATCAAGGATACAGAAATCAAAGGTAGAAACTTGGATATGGAATTTGATTGCGCACATTGGAAATCCTATTCTCTCTTTCTTTCTCCTTCTTATTCGTTTCTATTTCTTTCTCGTTTTCTTTTTTCTCCCTTTCAAAAATCTTTTATTTCACGCGATACGTATCGAGAGTGAATGGAGATATTGCGTTTTTTTTTTTTTTATAGGTAGGCGTGCGAACGATGTGTGATAAAAGAATGCTTGTCAAGAGAGCAAGTTGATAATAAAAAAGAAAATAAACGACCTCTACGATCGATATGTTCGAGCACGCACGAAGTGGATCAAAATTTTTTAGATGAATCAAACGATACCAGATTTGATTTTTAAAATTCGATCACTCTTTTGCCAGACCTTTTAGACCAATTTTCCCTTTTACTCGAAACTACGAGATCAGTTTGCGAAGTTACGAGCTTAACTACGAATCTGAATGATAAAAAAGAGTTATCGATTTTTAAAGTCACCGAGGAAGTTTTGCCTCGTCTGGAATTTTCCGACTCGAATACGCAACAACTGGAAAATAATATTTCGCAAAACATACGATTATAAAAAATATCACCGTAACGTTTACCGATGAGAGAATATCAAGCCGATGACCCAGTTTATCTTCCATATCTATATGTAAATTGGTAACAATCGTTCGAATCGAGGAAGGATGGTAATGCTGTTTGCATTATTTATTTATTTATTCATTTGCTTATTTATTCATTTATTTATTTATTTATTTCACGTTGCGCTCGCTTTTGTATTTATCAAAATAAATGCATAAATATAGGTCAACCGTATCGATGGAAAAAGATATCCACGAGAAATTATTCAAAAGTTAATTAGGAAATATCTCGTACTTGTCACAATCGTATCATATTGTCAACATTCGTTTCTTTGTTACGATAGCGAATGAATAGAATGCGGGTATTCTCGCATGTAATTATTCCATATGTGAATTAGAGAAAAGAGATGAAATGAATTGTGAAGTATATACATACATATTATATTCATAGATAGAATTCGAAACGCGAAAAGACAACAAAAGGAATTTAATTCGATGACAAAATTTGTTCATTTCGACATGAAAAAAATGTTCCTTTTTTTTTTTTACTGCAAATAAAAATTGATTTTTTATAATTGTTGCGAAATGGAGGGGAAAAAAAAATGTCGTTTAGTACGTTTACGTTGGTATTGCTATTTGCGTTTCCCTTTGTTTCCGGCAGCTGCATTCATATTGGATGCTTTATTTCATTATATTTTTCGATTGATAAACGTTAAACTTCCATTATTGAGACTTTAACTGTCTGGCAATCTTTTCAAGTTACTAAACGAACTAAAATTTGGTGATACGCTCACTCTGGCGGAAAATTCAAGTGTACACCTATGTAACAGTCGAGTTCGAGACACCGGTGCGAACGTTATATAAAAGTGAGTTGTCCGCGATAAATTTTATAACCTTCGACGTAAACGAGAAGAGCGATTAATCTTTTGCGAAGCCAAGTAGGTAAGTAATTCATCGATTCAGCGTTTAAGAGGGACGAATTATAAACCGTTGAGCAAAACTATTCTCGAATTTGTTTCGAACAAACGTAATCCATCTTTGTCGTTGTCGTAAATGATTATGGAATGATTCTTTTTCTTTGTTATGGTACGGAAGAGTGGAGTGACGGTACAATAAACCATTACCGTATGCCAATGGAATTGACTTACCTTTTCTTACTAAAACAACTCATCCCATATATATCGATAAGTCCAAATATATCGTAGAATATTTAAAGATCGATCGATCGAAGTAAGAAGAATTTGATAAGATTCGTGATAACGTTTCTAAACGCGTCAGTGATTTCAAACATTTACGGATTCCTCGAATCGAAGCAGCGAGAGTCGAAGAAGAAACTGAGAAAGATACGTGCTTTTGTCGGGTTCGCGAGGGTCGTCGTTTCAAAATTAGAACTTACGAAAAGATCGTTTTACCGATGGCACTTGGTGAATGCGAAGCGCGATCACTTACGTTGCAAGACGAGAACAAATTTAGGATATTCGAAGATGAGCTACTTGGAATATAATCATCGGCGTTTCTTCTTCTCCTCTTTCCTTTCTTTTTTTTTTTAATCGTTGACTTTCAGTCGGCCGCAATTCGGTTGACAATCTTTTCAACGTTTTAACGAGACGGTATGGTGGTATTGCGACGGCGTGGTGGGTAGCCATTACTAGTGGTAGTGGAGGAGTTCTAAGAAGAGAGCGAAGGCGGAGACGGAGGCAGAGGAGGAGGCGGAGGCGGAGATGGAAACTCTGGTGTCGTCTCACCCTCTCGTTCGAAGCGCTGGAGATCCCTTAGCTCGTGTGTTCCCTGTTTCTTGATTTGGCCCGGCACAATGCACAATAAAAGAGCATTAGATCTCCGGCTTTGTTGGTCGGTTGCACGACTTCGCGTAACAATGGTACAGCCCTTACTAGGCTCTAGTACTCGAAACACCTAGCAAACAAGGAAACAATGCACACGGGCCGCACTTGGACGGGATTTCGCGCATTTGGGGTGCGCTCATGCTAACAAATTATCACCCTCTGTCGTTTTTCATTCATTTTTCTCGCTCTCCTAGCTATGCTTTCCTCTTTTACTCTCATTTCTTTTCTCTAATCTTCGAGATGTTTCTTTCTTTCTTTCTCTCTCTCTCTCTCTCTCTCTCTCTCTCTTCAAAAGATTTTCCAGTAAACCAAATAATTACGTGTGCGAGCGAAAATTGCATTTATTTTTACAACGTTAACGTTTATCGACGGAAACACAAATTTTTGCAAACGATCGAATTGTTATTATCCATAACACAATCGTAGTCCCGAAGTCTTTGGTCTTTGAGTTTTTTGACAATGTGTAAGATTACGATCTTTTTTCTTTTCTTTTTTTATATTCTTCTCTAATGGACTCAAAAAAGATTAACGAGTGATTCTTGATATAGCATTCGTGTCGCATAAGGTGAGACTGAGAGTAAGCGAGACAGAAGACCAAACAAAAGGGGAAGGGAAGAAGAAAATCAACCCGCATGTGCTCATACGCACTCAAAAAGAAAAAGTACTTTTGGCCGAGTGCCGTAAAGGCGGTATACCCGTGGAGTATGATAGGGGAAAGAGATAAAGAGAGAGAGAGAGAACGAGGGAGAGAAAGAGGGAGAGAGAGAGAGAGAGGGAGAGAGAGGGAGAGAGAGAGGAAGAGAGATGGAGAGAGAGAGAGGGAGAGAGAGAGAGGGAGAGAGATGGAGAGAGATAGAGGGAGAAAGAGAGAGAGAAAGAGAGAGAGAAACATTGCAAAGGGTACGGGAAGTATGAAATGCATCGACCCTTCAACCAAATGCAACCCTAAAAATCGACGGGAAATGTTTGTAATTGAGATCGTTGGCCCGTTATACACTTTTCGTTCGATATACTCTCAAGTATGTATATGTAGAGTACGAATTTGTTGTGAATGGCGAAAATATTAAAAAATGTTTAAAGTTAAATCATCGTAGAGTGTGATTTATTGAATTATTTGTATATATACAAACACATATGCACTGATGGAGCATGCATTTTTTTTTATGAACGATAAAAATTTTTTAAAATGTTTCAACTTAGATTATCGTACAGTACGATCTGTCGGATTTTTTATATTTATATGGAGAATTTAAAAAAAGATATGTTTACATCTGAATTTCGACCTATAGTTTGTAGCTCGTACGATTTATATTTTTATATTAAATACGCGTACGTGAAGTAAGATTTTATCAAAAAAAAAAAAAAAAAAAAAAAAATTTTATCAAGTAAGAAATATCAAAAAGAAACCGCGGAGCCAGAATCTCGATTATTCCTCTCGATCTGTATCCGTAATTACGCATGGTAAGTAAAAATTTGTTAGAGAGAGAATTTTGGTTTTAGAATCTTTCGTCGTAAGATCTTTTCTCCATGAATCTCTTTACTAGTCATACAGTCTTTATGAGATCTTTCGGTATTTGAACGAAGAATTCTTTTTTTTTTTTTTTTTTTTTGAAGTACTCACGAAATCAAAGAAATTTCGATTATTGTCAACGACGGTCGATCAGATTTAAAAGAAAAAATACAAGACGATTACAAAGTACACGTAGCTTTAGATGTAAGTGTAGATACAAATACGCGTATAAATACTTGTGTTTTTCGTAAAAATGAAGGTATTAGTACATAGCGACGTTATAGATGAGTAGTCATTTTATATATGTATGTACGTTTATTAATATTTCATGAGCTTGATAAAAGCAATCGAGTGCCTTGTGAAACGAATCCTCGATCCTGTTCTCCGGTTAGCCACAAGTGTGTTCCACGGCATGAATTTGCATCAAATTGAATTTCAAATTTGTTGCCGCTCTGTCACTCGAGGTCTTGAATATCTCGACGTACTTTCGTACTCTTTTGATGCGAAATGAAACTATTAAGGCTGTTTATCGCTCCTGTCTTTACAACGGTTTACGCCAATAATAAGAAAATAGTAATTCTTGACCGATTTCGATGATAAGATAAGATCTCAGAGATAAGATTTAAGAAGACAAAGATTTGATCTAGGACTACGCTATTTTGAATTTTTGAAAATATTTTACTTTTTGTTTTTTGAAAAAAAAATCGCGTTGAAAACTTCATTTAAAATTTTATTTGCTTTAACTTACATAAAATCTATCGTGGTATACGCATAAGTGAACTATAATCGACACAACCTTATACACCCATATGACAAATGCTCGATTGCATTTAAGTTTCTATAATTTGCCTATATCTGTGGAGTCGCGTACGCTTCGAGCCAAAGACGACGAAGGGTTTTAACGACAATACGATTAGTCGACAAAGTGAAATTGATGGTAATAAATACGAAGGATTTCCTATCGAAGTAAAGCAATACTGAATGAGAATTTCATGAACAATTAACATGAGTAATTAAGAGGAAATGGGAACCGAATAAAGCAAGTCAATCGAATAATTGAACGAAACAGCTAAATGACGAGTATTACGTTCGACAAGACACGTGAAACGAAGGAAGGTAGAGATCTTGTTACTTTGATCGCTTTCTTCTAATATACCAAATGAACTATGATGCCACCGCAATTTTTGCATAATTGTCTCCAATCTTGTTCCCTCGAGCGAAGCTTCAGTTTTGTTCTTCGAAGCGTATGTAACTGGCTATTCTCTCTAGTTTTATGCAACGAAGATGTTCAAGGACGTAAAAATGTGAGGGTGGAAACCGAGGAAAAGAAGGGAATATGTGATGCGTAAAAAGACATTTAGGAGGAGAAGAAAAGAAAAAGAGAGAGAGTCGGGGGTGGAGAGAGAGAGAGAAAGAGTCGGGGGTGGAGAGAGAGAGAGAGAGAGAGAGAGAGAGAGAGAGAGAGAGAGAAAGAGTCATGAGAGAAGTGAAGGACGTTGTAAGGGGGGAAAAAAGAAAGAGAAAGGGAGGAAGAGAGATAGAGGGGAAAGAGAGTGCAGAGTAGCCTAGCGGAGAACATCTTGAAAAAGGTGCAAAGCCGACAGTAATATTTATAGCTGGAATATTCGCCTTATGCGCTCCTGATATGCTCGCTCCTGATATAATCATCCCTGATATAATCTCTTTTACTTTCTTGTCCAAACCTCCTATCATCGATATTTCTGAATTCCTGTTTCCGAATTTCAGTATTGGACGGTATAGTTACCATTACGATCACTATTGCAATTATTATCGTTACTATTATCACTACTACTGCCACTGCTAGTTACTATTATTACTACCATCTACTACTATTGTTACTACTATACTACTATACCACTATCTACTATTACTATTGTCTACTATTACTACTTTCATAAGATCACCAAAGCGAATCTTACGCGAAGAAAGTTGCGCGAGCTTTAGCACTGGTACGAAAGGAGGTAGTAGTAGCGGCTTACTTCTCCGCCTATACCGGATCCCTTACTCGACGAGCTCTTTTGGGACGAGATATTTACCAACATCCAAGATGGCGGCATAATCTTCCCCAGCTTTTCGCGAAAGTCGACGAGTCATCCGCACCGCAGTCTCTTTCTCCTGGTAAACACTCCCATCGCTCGCTCTCTCTCTCTCTCTCTCTCTTCCTCTCTCTCGTCTTACTCACCTTCCTTCTTCCCTCCTTTTACCACCTACAGTTCTTTGACTCTTTTGAGCATTACGTTTTGGGTCACCGCGAGACGCTGAAAAACATAGAACGTACTTTCTCGACGATTCTATGAGAGGAAAGCTTCCTTTCCTTTCTATGTTCTTGCCTATACGAAATCTCTCTTGGTCTTTCCAAGTAATCTTCCAACTCTCATATCGTAGGTTACTTTGTTCTAACGTTCGAAATACTTTCTTTTGTATTTGTAACGTCTTTATTTCTTTTTTATGAATAATGTAATGATCTATTGTTTTCTTTTCTTTTCTTTTTCTATAATTCCTTCAAGCCCTTCCACCCCGCGTCTTTTGTTTTTTTTTCCTTGATCGTATTATGTGATTTTAGAAAACGTTCGAACGTTCAAACGTCGAGGATTAAAAGTTCGGTCTTAATCGTTAGCGAATCTTCTTGGAATTCCTTGATCAAACTCTAGAGCGAATTGAAGAAGAAGAAATTAGGTGGTAAATACGGAATACTGTGTGTATAGGCGTGTGTGTGTGTGTGTGTGTGTGTGTGTGTATGTGGTGTGTGAGAGAGAGGCAGAGAGAGAGATAGAGCGTCCAAGCTAAGATGCGATCAAATCGAATAGTGGAATTCGTGGAATCCGTAATCCGCCGCCGAGTGAATGGCGAACGTCTCTAAGAGGAGTCTCTATAGTAAAGAGCATCATCACCCCCTTACGTTTCTCCTCGTCGATTTATCCTAACTGGGACTCGAGATTAAGGCGGTAATCGCTGAATTGGCAAAAGGTGGAGAGAGAGAGAGAGAGAGAGAGAGCAGGCCTTTGGGCGATCTTCATGAAATGAAGCTCACAAAGGAGGAAAAGTAAAAAAAGGAAGGTATAGAGCCGATTTGAAAATATTTATATTAAAATTTCACTTAAGATGTGTGCATAAAAGTATCCCTTTTTCTTTTCTCCTCCTTCTTCTTTTTGATATAAGAAAAGGTGATTTTTCATAATTTTTTTTTGCATATACTACTCGAGTTATTCATTCATTTTTGTATGTTTTTATGTTACATTAAAATATCATTAAAAATTTTAATCCATTGTAAATAAATGTTAAATTCGCGTTTTTTGAATTTTTTGTGATCTGTTAGGAATTATTAGGAAATTTTAAACACGGATCGCGTTTAAAAATTTTTAAGTATTGAATTTTTTCTCTGCTCACCTAAATTCTTGTTTTTCAGGTAAAAAATGAATGCTTCGGTAGAGAGGACACAAATATTTAGTATACATATTTTTTTATATAGTATATATTTTTTTTATACAGTATATATACATTTCCTTCCCTTTACCGAAGCAAATATTTTTTACCTGAAAAGCAAGAATTTTGGGGAAAAAAGGATATATGTGTATGCATATATATATATATATATACATACACACATATATAGTAACAGACAGATAGATAGATAGAGAGAGAGAGGAAGAGAGATGGAGGAAGAGAGATGGAGGAAGAGAGATGGAGGGAGAGAGATGGAGGGAGAGAAAAAGAGGGAGAGAAAAAGAGGGAGAGAAAAAGAGGGAGAGAAAAAGAGGGAGAGAAAAAGAGGGAGAGGGAGGGAAAAGAGGGAGAGAGAGACAGAGAGGGAAGAGTGATTCGTTGCGATTCGAGGGGATGCAATATCGACAGGTAAAGGCGGCTTGTTCAACCGTTCTTTATTGCACGGTGAAATGTTACTTGCGATAAATTGTTAACACAAGGTGGAATAATATTATCCATCTTACGATGTGTATACGGTATTTAGGAGAAGAAAATACTTAATGATTGCATTTTTATTTAACTTTTCGTAACCATATTATATATATATATATATATATATATATATAATATATATATATGTATATATATATATATATACATGTATATTTTTATTCAATTTATTTTTAATTGAATAACTTAATATATATATATATTATATATATATATATATATATATATATATATATATATATATATACATATATAATATGGTTACGAAAAATTGAATAAAAATATACATGTATATACTGTACACACACACACACACACACACATTCTCACCGTTAGGACAAAATCCTTTGTAAATAATTAACGACACGTAAGTCAAGATCGTGTAAATGAAAAGGGAGGAAAAAGAGAAAAAAGGAAGAGGGAAAGAAAGGAAGAAGAGAACAATAGAAATGAATGCGAAATACTGTCGAAATTGTATACAAGTGTGATACTTATTATAGAGAGAGAGAGAGAAGAAAGAAACGAGAGATAAACAAGGTAGGACGGTAGAGCGAGTGGGAGGGACAGCGGACGCGGAATAAAGGATCGGTGGTGGATACGTGGAGTAAGTGCAATAATACCAGATTATTTGCATCGTAAAGCCGTGCGTATGGGTAAACACAATATTCGCTCTCCGCTCGGGTCTGTGAACCGATAGCGCGCACCCAGGTAGATTCGTATCCGTCTATCTCTCTGTTCTGTCATTCCACCCCTTTCTCTCGTCGTTCTCTCATCGTTCTGTCAGTCTATCTCATTCCCTCATTCCCTCATTCCCTCGTTCTCTCCCTTTCTCTCTTTCTCTCCCTTTCTCTCTTTCTCTCCCTTTCTCTCTTTCTCTCTTTCTCTTTCTCTCTGTCTCTTTCTCTCTTTCTCCCTCTATACAGCCACGGCGTAATACAGATTCTATTTGAGCTGCCTGAGGGAAGTTAACTTGTGATGCGTGCACTACGCTTCTCTCTGTTGGCGATTCTACGGATCGAACCGTTCTCCATTTCGTTGATGAAAACCAGAAGAGACGTACCACGAAACGTTCTCTTGTACACATAGGAAAATACGGCTATTCCATGAAAATAGCTTAGAAATCGTTGACGTATGCATCTCTATAAATATGTACATGCGTTCGATGATTCGATTGTACAAATTACAATCCTGTTTGGCAATAAGTACCTAGTTTGACTAGTGGGTATTTGATCTCGACGTTCGATTGGTACATAAATCGATATAAAGGAGCATCGTGATAGGATGACCATTTAATTTTTTATTTCATTGAAATAGAAAGGTCAAAAAAAAACGGGTCAGAATTTGGGAAACTTTTGAAAGTCCCTTTATCTATATCGCTAACTTTGACGTCGCGCCCTCTGGCGTATTTCTCCTCTCGGAAGAGTAGCGTGATGTCAGTAGCAGTAGTAGTAGTAACAGCAGTAGTAACAGCAGTAGTAACAGTAGTAGTAAGATTAGTAGTAATAGTAGTAGTAGCAGTAGCAATGACAGTAGCAGTGTCAGTAGCAGTAGCAATAGCGGTAGCAGTGGCATCTCTTTGTCTTCCTTATACTATGACATAGAAAGGGAGGCTTCTCGTGTGGGAGTGAGAGCTTTTGGCGGGGTATGAGCGGCATGGTAGAGGGGTTGGCCTCATCGATGTAGACGGAAGGAGAGGGTGATTGTACTCATATAAACGGATGGTAAAGAGTAGGGATAGCAACGCCCGCCCATTGGTCCGCCCATAGTTCGACTGAAGCAGACTCACTCGGAATCAATCCGCGGCACGATTTCACCCTGTTGTAGACACAATCTAAGCTCGCGGGAACACGGACATTTTACTCGGATAATTGACAGAATTTTTCCGTCTGAACTATTTTTTCTTCTCGTCAATTTCATCTATTAGTGCCTTTCCACTTCTGCTTCTTCTTTTTTCAGTTCTTTTTTTTTTTTTTTACCCGAGAGATCTTCTACTTGGCGTCATTTGACTTTTACGTTTCATCGGATTTGGTGTTAAAGCAAGTAGTGTTTTACGTCTCAAGACTCTTCGATATATATATTCGATAATGGAGACCCGTTTAAACGGTTGTATCGTTTTATTAATAATAATAGAGAAATATCCTTGACGGCGGCGCGTCATGCCGATGTACACGTTTCTCTTGACTAAACTCGTCGCGAGTGTTTAGAACCGGTAAACAGAGAGAGAAGAAGAGATAGAGAGACAAGTAGATAGAGGAAGAGAGACGGAGAAGAAGGAAGAAAATTAAAAAGGCGCGTTATCGTTGTGGAAACAAACTATTAGCGTAAGATAGCACTTCGAGAGAGAGAGAGAGAGAGAGAGAGAGAGAGAGAGAGAGAGAGAGAGAGAGAGAGAGAGAGAGAGAGGTGCATTTTCGCGTGTGACAGTTTGCTTCGGTGAAATATGTCGGACGTGGGACGTCGACGAGAAATCTTCTCCGACGGTGATGTTTCCGGCAACGTTTGTCCTTGAGATTTTCAAGACTTAAGAAAAGAAGATTTAACCTACGGAATACCTACTTAAAGACAACTTTCGCATAAGGATCTCTCTTTTGCTCTTCTCCTTTGGTGTTTCAAGGACAAACGGAATGCGAGCAACGGCTTGAGTGTTGGAAAAAAGTGATAGAATAAGAAGTGTGTTTTTCGATCTGATGAACGTTCGAGGGAACTCATGGAAACCCATTGTGCGATGATGATGTCGAATCTGTCGTGCGACGGGTGTGCTGACAGCAGCAGCCGGGATTCTGACAGCAGTAGCATGATCGTAGATCCGGTTAGTCTCGATAAGAATGACATGTCACCACCGCAGTCGTCCAGTCCATTGATATCCAGTTCGCCGGTTCCAACGATGACATCGACGACGACGAATTCGTTAAGGTGTCGCGGTAGTGCGAATAGAATGACGAAAAAGATGCCATATTCGAGGATGCCGGTAACTTCGGTGGCGTTATCCTCGAAGTCAACCAGTCAACAGAAAACATCAACGGCGGGTCAACAGTCTTCCGGTTATGGAAACGAGAAGATGTCTTCGTCTTTGATAAAACCGCCTTATTCTTACATAGCCCTGATCACCATGGCCATTCTACAATCACCGCAAAAGAAACTTACGCTAAGTGGCATATGTGAATTTATAATGTCACGATTTCCATATTATCACGACAAATTTCCAGCCTGGCAAAATTCTATCAGGCATAATCTCAGCTTGAACGATTGTTTCATAAAGATACCGAGAGAGCCCGGCAATCCGGGTAAAGGAAATTATTGGACATTGGACCCACTTGCCGAAGATATGTTTGACAACGGTAGCTTCTTGCGACGTAGAAAGAGATACAAGAGGCCACCGCCTCATTACGTTCTCCGCGACAGGGCTATCATGGCTACTTTTGCCATTTGCGGCGATCGTGGACCTTGTCCAGGTGGCGGAGCTGGACATCCTGGTACATTGGCTTATCCCGGTGCCGCGTACCTTTCGCCGCCACCTGGCCTACCACTTTTGGACTTTTCTCCGTCTACGTTGGAAGCTCTCAAATTAGGTGCATTCCTCGAGCCACCGGCACCGCTATACAAACCTGTGCCTATTACCGCACCACCCATCAGACAACTCGAACCAACACCGACTAGGACAACAACGACGATACCAATGATCAACGCACAGACCAGCGTAGAGAAGAAAAGAAACTTTAGTATCGATGCTCTCATCGGCAAGCAAACGGTCAGCGATCAAGGTTGCACCGGTCTTCTCGATCTTAGTGCGTCGGAGCACAGAGAGATAAGAAGTCAAGCGTCCGCGTTCTCGCCTCTCGTTTAGAGCAAATCTTTGATTGTGCTCGGTAATTATCTTTCGATATCGATCGATAGCGATTCCTTCGTCCAAGTCGTCCGATCCACCGATGTAATTCACGATTAATCAGATAATGGAACCCGTCGTAATGTAAATTGGATTTATAGTAATCGAGTTGTATATCGTAGAGAGAGAGAGAAAGAAAGAGAGAGAGAGAAAGAATGAAAGACAAATCTCGACGAAAGGAGTCGCGTGTATTTCGTTTAAACGGATTAATCGACGATCGGTCATATTCCTATAGAGACTCCTTATCAAAGTGGCTTCATTTCGTCGGTTTTTATTATTAGAGTAAGGACATCGTCCACTGAATGGTGATTTTATTTGTACGGACGATCGTATCGAAAATAATGCGAATAAATATTTTCAATACTCGATCGTAATCTCGACATATTCCTGTAATTCATATATTGATCCTGTAACCGGCTGTTACCATAGCTACTATAGGATTTAACTATCGTAAATTTAATCAAAAATAAATTTGGCAAATAACGTTATTATCAATTGTCGGAAACTCGAAACATTATATAGCAATATGAACGAAAGTCGTTGTTTATTACGAATCGATTA
>HG996544.1:4722500-4847500 GCA_905340365.1 Vespula germanica
CCACATATATTTTCGATTGATAGACACGTATTCGCTAATATCAACGCTCGCTAATCGTTTTCCCATTCCATGTAGAATACAGTTTTAGGACGTCGAGTGTACGTTGCGAGAGAGAAAGAAAGAAAGAAAAAAAAAAAAAGAGAGAAAGACAGAAAAGAAGAGAAAAGAAAAAAAAGGAAAGGAAAGGAAAAGAAAAGAAAAGAAAAGAAAAGAAAAGAAAAGAAAAGAAAAGAAAAGAAAGTCAATGTAGACTTTTCTAGCTGGAAGGTAGGTAATGTCCCTATTAAAATTCTTCACTGTTTCGCGTTTTTCCGGAATAAGACGTTACCATTGTAATCTTTAAAAAGAAAGAGCAAGACGAAGTAAAGAAGAAGAAAAAAGTGGAAACGGTGGGATGAATGAGACGAAGGAAGGGGGTAGGGGAAGGGGGAGAGTGTATAGGTAGGTAGATAGAAGAATTAAAAGTTGGAGGTGGGCGAAAAGAAGAGGGACGAACGGCGTGGCCGCTAGCTGTGTAACTTGAAAGGAATTATTAGCCAAGGAGGAAGTTTAAATTGTCGTCGTGCAACCGCCTCTAGCCATCGCCGACGTATCCCGTTCACGGAGTGATAAATTTAAATCTCGCTAAGCTGGACCATTAGTACGAAGTGCAAACAGTGCATTAAACTGCAGACGTGCGCGCGCGCGCGCTTACTCGCTCAAGCCCGTACGAAGCAGTAACGACAAGCGAGCCACGAGGGACACCGAAAACGTGTCTCGTTCTACCACCAATCTCTCCTATCACCCTCTTGGATCATCCCTTGGTACAACGTTACCATCCTTAAACGCAAAGCCAAGTGTCCGTTCCCACGAGGATATTTCTCAAGCGACGTTTTACTCTCATCGTTGCATACGCGTCACTGTGTGTATTTAGATGACGATGTAGCTCGGTACAACAATGAAACGAATTTTAAATCCGCATTTCATGCTCTTTCGCGCTTTCATCGCGAATTCTACATAATTTCTTATATGGCTTCTAGTAAATTATCGGTGCAGTTAGTCGTAGGAAGAGAGAATACGCAAATTACTAAAAACTGAGAAGACTAGCTACGTACCAACACAGTGTATACCCTCTATTACGATATACTGGTTATGTACTTAAAAAAAAAACAAAAGGGTTGAAGAGAATTACTACGGCAAAGAACTTAAATATGGCACATATCGTCGTTATACTCGTCTATCGTGCTTACAAGTATAAAATCATTTTTTATTATACTCGTACTTTGAAAATTTTTTTCCTTTACATATTTCTCCTCTAAACGCTGATTCATCGAACTTAGGTATTTCAAACAGTTGATTAATTTGAACAATGGTATCTTCGTAATTAAAAAAAAAAAAAAAAAAAAAAAAAAGAAAAAACCAAAAAAAAAGAAGAAAAAGGGGAAAGGCAGGAGAAAAAAAAACAATATTTCTTTATATAAAATCATTTCTCTAACGTAGCCCGCAGGGTATAGATATCTTTCGAGACGAGCGAAAGTTGTAAATATCGTTAAATGATAATTAGATGAAGGCGGATGGGTAATCTAGATACCGTAGAAAGAGAGAGAAGGACAGGGAGAGGGTGGAAGAGGGAGAGAGAGAAGCAATAGAATAATCACGCGAGACGTTAACCTGTTAGGCATTAGTGGCGCGTGATATACGCGCTGCGGGTGGCATCAGTATGAAACGAGAGAGTGGCTGCTGCAGGGATACGGATGAAATAGATTGAGAGGAGGCCGCATCGCGCTGGGGCTACGGGAGTAAAACAATTAGGACTGCGTCGACGTACGCTCGACCGAGCACCCCTCATCGTGTTCAACAGTTCTGCTGTTAGGGACGTCCTCGGCCTTTGACGACGCGCTTCAATCTCCGCGCTACGAGTATACTCGATACGTATTCTCGCATCAACCTCGACGAGAATAGTTCCTTTTCAAAACGATACCTACAAATTTTATCCTCCTTACTTCTTTGTTCTTCCATACTGCACGGATTTTTTCTTTTTCTTTTTCTTTTCTTTTTTTTCTTTTTTTTTTTTTGTTTGTCTTTTTTTTCTTACAACCACTTTTACACGTTTACAAATTAAAATCGAAAAAATAATTATTATTTCACGGTTTATATCGCGGACTTTTAATAACTGCATTTTTTATATCCTCGGCAAATTATTTTTTACATATTTCCTATGTCATATTTAAATATTGTTCTCCTACCGTACGATCGCTTTAAAATTTTACATCAACATTTTATATTATTATTAATTTTATATTAAGAAATTATAAATCATCCGTTACATTTTTTATGATTTTTAAATTTATGGCATAATTTTAATATCGTTTAATGGGTTTCGCCAACGTTTATTTGCAAAAATCGAAGGTCAGTGGCTATCTTTCAATGCGTCATTTATGACATTTGCGTTTATACATATTTCAATAGTTCGACACGTTGCATCGAAAACGATTGCGTGTTTCGAAATGTTATATTTAGATTCTTTTTCCAAGTTACGCGTAAATATCGTTGAAATAGATAGATACAAATTGAATTATTGAGCGGATTTGCAACATTAAAACATTTTTCGATCGAGAAAATTGCTGATGTGTTTATTGATTTCACACCAACGACGTTTACTTCCGTTTCGTTCCATTCAGTTCCGTTCTCGCTTGTCGCATTTAATGTAGCTGAAAATACTTGCTTTCCTTGGGGCACTCTTCTCGGTTTTAAACTGCATTTCGTTTAATTCGAACAACAGGCAGGAGAGAGAAAATGGCGTGAGCCAGTATACAGCCTCTCGGAAAATCGAAGTGCCTCCTGGAAAACTTTGCAATTAGTCTCCCATTTACCAGAAAGGCCGTCTTTGTCGGGAGTTAGACGAAGTAATTAAATGTCGGCTAATTAAACGCCTCATAACATTTTTCTAAAGTTTTATACGTTCGCGTTGAAAATGTCCTGACGATTAACGTGTCCTCTTTTTATTTATTTGCTGTTCTTATTTTTATTTATTCATCTTCTTTTTTATATTAGAAATCTGAAACGACGATTAAGGGGACAAGTTGGATATTTCAATTTGAATTTTTTATAGTCTCTCATTGGTGTATTTTTAAAATGGACAATGTTAAAATGAGATTTGTCCATTTCGTTCATTTCTGTATCACTTTCTCTCTCCCTCCCTCCCTCTTTATCACTCCCTCTCTCTCTCTCTCTCTCTCTCTCTTTTTCTCTCTCTTTATCTCGAAAGTTCATAATACCGCGACAGTTTATCGCCCGTCCAGTAAATCCGATTACAAGGATAGATTTATTTTGACTGAAGCATGTGACCTAACAAAAATGTTTCGACCCTTAATCCATTTTCAAATGCAACACCTGCTCGCGGACAGATGCGTTTACCGCAAACGATTACTATCCATTCATAAAGAGGTTCTCATATATGAAACCTGTCACATGATACAATCAACTATCATTTTATTACATTTGTGTTATAACGTATTCCTCATCACGTACGTACACGTATGCATATATCGCTTACGAACTTTCATTCGTGCGTCGGCAATAGAAACCATGAAAAATTTCATAAGCGGAACAATTTCAAGAGCAAATCGTAATTAATTATATTTTCAATGATCGCTCCTTTCGTGTTGTCAATATTCTCAAATTTGTAACAGTATTTTCACACGGTAATCCGTTACACGTTTCGTTTAATAGTTTCACTTTTAATTCATCGATTTTTTCGAGTTTCACACTTTTATAAATTAAATAAATGTTTATTGATCGGAAAAAAAATATATATATAGACACGTATTGCGCGTATGCATAAAACAAGTTCTTTAAAAATGTATAAAATACACAGTATTACGTATTAACGTCTTATAAATTATATTTTTGATATAAAAAAAACATACGTACACGCGAGAAAAAATGTAAATAAAAATAAGTAAAAAATATTTCTCTGCGTGTTAAGCGTTCTTTTATATTTAATATAATAGTCGTGACATATAAAATCTTTATGAATGATCGGATTGACTACCGAGACTTCCACATACGGTAATAATAAGCATCAAGTCAAACGAGTCAGTAACAGAAAGGGGAAAATCGTTCGTGATCTCAAACAAATTGACGCTCACACCCCACAGTTTTACGATATCTGATGCCTCGTTATAATTTATAGCGATAACCCCTACCTCCCTTCCCCAATATCTATTCGACGTCAAATGGAAGGAAGAAGGGTCTTCCAAAATCGAAAGAGGAAAAATCATCGATCTCTCTATGAATCGAACTTTTCCTTCAGCCAACTTTAATGTCAAACCATGTATTAACGATGACAATGGTTTCGCTAGAAATTCGTACAATACGGCACGACAAATATGTTTGTATTCGTTCGATGAAACGACTTGGCTTACCGAATATTCGAATCCTAGTAAATCCACGGATATATCGTTATTATTCATATGCTTCCATTTTACGAATGCTCCACGTTTAATCATTACTCTGTCCCTTTGAATCGAGAACACATTAATGTCAGTTAATTCCTTGTCTCATAAATTATTTTTGTTTCATATAAAAATTTCATATAGATTTTCGAACGAAATATTTTTTTCTATAAAACGTTGCTTCGTAATGTATCGATCTTAACACGATATAGTCAATAAAATTTACTATACTATTAGTTTTCGTAAAAATCTTGTTTATCTCGGTTCGTTCGTTTTTTCTAATTAATTGATATAAAGTAGTCGAAAAGTTTTTAAAGAAATCCGTTTCTATAAAAAGTTGCCTTTGATCTCTCAAATTGTTTATCTATTCCTCGAATCAAGTACGCATTATGATAATGAAACTTATTATGATAAATCTTTCGTATACATTTTTTACGTCGGTCCTTTTATTTGCTAAAAAGCAGAAGTTAGAAGAAGAAGAAGGAGGAAGACGGTGAGGGAGAGAGAGAGAGAGAGAGAGAGAGACAATATTAATGGGAGATACGAAGAAAAGGATTGTCTATGGAGCCAGATTTCCAACGGAATCTGTTTCTGTAAAAAGTTGCTAGGATGACGGGGGCACAGAGTTTTCTTGGACTCTCCCTGCTTGGTTACTCTCAGGGTAGCGGATAAATGGCTACCTCGGTTCTGTGCACCCTTGAAGTTGATTGTATCAGAGGGTGGGACGAAAGAACCGTTGAAAGAACGGACAAAGGAACGAGCGAAGAAGAAGAAGAAGAGAAAGAAGAAGGATAAGAAGAGAAGTAAGAAAGGGAAGGAAAGGAAGAAATGAAGGAGATGACTTCGTCTCCGTTGGAACGATCATAACGCGTTCCTTTTTACGAGGAATCGTATCTAGTCGACTTTTCTGTATTGAAATCTTCTTGTATTGAAATCAGAATTTAACGTGCTTGTACGAAAAGAAGGTAAGAAGGAACTGATTTGCTGATTCGTTCGAAAAATCACCGTATATCTAATTTGGAAACTTGAGTCAGAAGACGACGATAGCTTATCAATCTGCAATTTAGCAAGAAATGTAAAGGTTACCTTCGTTTCATTGCACGACAAATAAAAAAAAGTTTCTTCTTGAAAAAGTATATCTCATACTTTTATATTTTTGGAGATAAATACTAAAAGGGTAACGTTAAAATATTCGTTACGTTATATTCGTACGTGCAAAGTGGTACGTAAATCTCTTGACGAAAATATGCATGATTATTGCAAAGAGATTAATATAGAATCGTGATTAGAAATCGATTTTGATTAAATCATTTAATAGATTTCATTTTCGAATTGAAAACGAAAGAGGGTAGTTTCAACATTTGTAAATTTGTAATATGTCATCGCAATTATTATTGTTTGTATTTAAATGCTATACGTGCATTAAAATTTTAACTTTTCAAAATTAAGCCCTTTTACAATAATAATGAACTTTTCTCAATTGATTTATGAGTCTCCCTCTATAGGCGCGCACACGAGTACACGTACGCAGGCGCGCTCGGTGAGTGTGCGTATATGTGTATGTGTCACAAATGTTCGTTGATTTCGTTACGATCGTTTCGACTTATTTGATAACAACATTGTCTTTGTAGAGATCGGTCGGTGTGCACGCGGCTTAACTCTCACAATATCGGGTTGCCGAGCGACCCGCCGCTCTAGGAGGAAAATTTAATTTCAGCTGACAACATCCTGTTCCGCTACACATTGCACTCAGCATTCTACAAAATCGCATGCGAGACGATAGCAGCCAGCTAGGCATGCCAGCTTTTCCCGATGATGGCTCGGTTTCTCTCATTGTCAGACCCCATCTACCGATATGACTCTTTTTCTCTTTCTCTTCGTTGGCGTTAAATTATTCCATCGCCGACGAATAAAATGATGGGTTTTACACGAGGCGATACTCTTAATCGAAATATCTCTCAACAACGTCATCGACCCTAATGCAACGAAATCATGTAACGTAATCGAAAACCCGATAAAAGAAGAAGAAGGAGAAGAAGAAGAAGAAGAAGAAGGAGAAGAAGTGCTTATTTATCGACAATACCTATCCCAACGATTGATAATCTTAATGGTCATTGAAAATAAAGAATGAAACTGCGTAATCGTATCGTGTAATGTGTCGCAGTAGGTGAATATAAAAAATTTAAACCTCATAATTCATCATTGCGATATAATTTTGTACTTCTACGTAATAATTTTAACGTGAAATATATATCAGCATGTTATTGCATATTAATACTATCGTACATTTTATAATACAACGGCAATATTACGCGGGTTTTGATCGATCGATACTCTTCAACGTCATCGCGAATTGAATAAAAAAGAGCATGATACAACGAATGCCCATTAACAGAAATTCTTTTGGTTTGGACGTAAGAAGAATCAGCACAATATTAATCGTATTCTCCGATTACGATATGCACGTCTGTACGTACGTACGTGATAAATATCTTATTTCAAAAATATTCTCGCTTCGTATCGACAGAATGGATTAATTTACAAAAAGCGCAAAGTGGATTTATTTGTAATAAATGAATCCGGAATAATCTCTTTCGATTACAAAACAAAACAAAAAAAAAAAAAAACAAAGAAAACAGAAAAGGTCTTTGAAAAGTAAATAGTTGAAATAGATTTTCTAGCCTTTGACACAGATGGATAGAGTGGTAAGTTAACGAGTCGACGGTGTGGTTTGGAAGGATATACCTTAGTGCAACATCTCGCAGTATAGGATAGAAGGGTTTAAGCTCGGACACGTAGCACGTTCGAGCGTGCTCTCGTCGTACGGATACGTATAACTCGCGCGGCTGGAAAATACCTCAGAAGCTGAGGCTGACTACAACCATTATTTGTTCTAGTCTCCCGAGCATCACACGACCACCCAATTCCACCTTTTCTCTTTCTCTCTTTCTCTTCCCCTCCCTTGCCTGAATCTCTCTTTCTATCTCTAGCCCGCCATTCCATTCTTTCCTCCACGTTTCTCTTCGCATCCCACTCCTCACCCTAGAGCGATGTTCCGTATGCGACCCTTTCCTCATTTCCTCCCTCTCGTGTCGTCCTCTCAAGCTCTCTCTCCTTCCTCCCTCTCTCTTTTTCTCTCTATCTCTATCTCTTCGTTTCCCTTCGTCTCCTCGTGCGTCTATTTATCCATCTAGCGGTATGATATTACACCCCGGGGCACACTTCGGCAACCCCCACCCTTGGAATATCAGCATGATCTCTTGAGCCACGCCCAATACTGATCCTCCCAACCCCGAAGAGCTCGACTAGGAGACAGTCCATTGGCCCACGTTGACTTTACGTCAGCGCCACCCGGTACCTGCACCGCATGTGTTCATGGATGAAGATACCTACTGGCCGTATAAGAGAGAAGGAGAAGGGGGAGAGAGAGAGAGAGAAAGAGAGAGAGAGAGAAAGAGAAAGGGAGGAAAGAGAGAGGGAGAGAGAGAGGGTGAGGGAGTGAGAGAGGGTGAGGGAGCGAGAGAGGGAGTGAGGGTGAGAGGGTGAGAGGGAGAGAGGGTGAGAGAGAGAGAGGGAGAGGGAGAAGGAGAGAGAGAGGTAGAGAGAGGGAGAAGGAGAGAGAGAGGTAGAGAGAGGGAGAGGGAGAAGGAGAGAGAGAGGTAGAGAGAGGGAGACGTAGAGAGAGAGAGAGAGAGAGAGAGAGAGAGAGAGAGAGAGGGAGACGTAGAGAGAGAGAGAGAGAGAGAGAGAGAGAGGTAGAGAGAGGGAGACGTAGAGAGAGAGAGAGAGAGAGAGAGAGAGGGTGAGTTGGAAGGAATATCAGGGAGGGTTGAACGAGAAGTGGTCCGTCTCCCTGGGATGAGAGACAGAGGCGGCAAAGAGGGTGTTGAAATTTAGGAGGCTTCATTTGGTCCATTCTTCTATCGGCCCACAGCACCGCGAACTATCGCAGATATCGCGAATATAACCGAGCTTTATCCACCCTCTTCTCTCTCTCGCTTGTACCTCTCGAGGAAATCTCATGCCTTTTCTACCCAGCCATGTTCGAGCATTCAGTAATTCCGAACGATGATATAGTCATTCCTCTACGATAAACCATGCATTTATTTGTATATATTGTATGTACGTGTGTATATATATATATACATATATATGTGTGTGTGTGTGTGCGTGTATAATGTATACATATATAAACATCTCTCATACATGAGAACCAGTTGCTGTTTCGCTTTTGCTTCCGGAATGTAGGTTAAGAGGATGACCTCGACCGGATACTATTTGTTTCCAGTTTATACCAGATGATTTTAAACGCGAATTTTTTATCGTTTGGAATCGATTCTACTTTATCTTTATAGAAACAGTTTCGTTGATTTTTATTCCTTTTATATATATATATATATAATATACATAATATATATATATATAATATATATAATATATATATATATATATATATATATATATATATATACACACCGTCTGTCCAAGAAGTTCTAACACTGAATTAATAAGAAATAGAGAAATGTTAAGATGGCAGTTTCAATGGTTCAGGTGTTCTACATAAACTTCTCCCACTTGAGTACAATGCATAGAATACTTATACAACCATGAGAAACTATCAGAAAAGTCCTTTGGGATGTTGTTTTACTCGCGTGTCACGGATTTCTGTTTGCTACACGTCAATCTGCCTGCTCACAAAGTTACAGTTGTAGTGGTTCTTAGAGAAGAAATACCAGTTCTCAATCACTCTCCATGTTCACTCGAGTTGATGTCGAGTAATTTTCTTTGTATTCCTCGAAATAAAGATTCACATGAAGGATCAACGACTTTAACAACATAATCGACATTCAAACTACTGACTCTTGAAATTTGTTGAACGTATATACATATATATGTGTATATATATATTCTCTGACTTATTTTTCTAAGAGGGGAAATAGCGAGATAAAATCTCGAAAAAGAAGAAAAGAAAAAGTTGAATAATAAGGAGAATATATCGAAGACGAAATGCGTTTTCGTTGTAGAAAGAGAGTGGGAGACTTTAATTAGAAGAATGTAACACGCATGATATCGTGGATAAAAAATGTCTGAAACGATGACTCCTCCTTCTCATCCTCTTTCCTCTCCACCTCCTTCGCCCCCTCCAAGGGATAGAGGTTTAGGGTAAACGGTTAGGCCTTGAAAGACCTAATCGCTCTAAGCGAGCCTCTTTGAGCATAAAGTTAAGAACGTGTATTTACGCATTTGCCACGTTTAATTGCCCGTGAAGCTATTACCTCCACTCTAAAATACGCCCTCTTCCGTATTCAACGTTCTATGGAGGGTACAATTGAGCACTTTGTCAAGTACTTACCTACTGAGACTCCCAATGACAAATGATTTCTGTAATCGCAGAGTCGAACTAGCTTCTCTATACCCAACGTCTACATCTTTACTGTAACTTGTGAGCATCGATGGTTTTCCCAAATATTAAGAAAATTTAATTTGAAAAATATAAACAAGAAATTAAGTACTTAATTTCTCAAATTGTTTTTTTCCATTTTCCTTCCTTTCATTTTTTTTCTTTTTTTTTTTTTTCCTATCAAGACAAGAGTAGTTTTAATTTATGTAATTTAAGTCAGTTTAATCGATTAACGGCTTTCGTGAAATGGGAAATTCATTGGATTAGTTCGATAAAATCTTTTATTACAATCCAGTTTTCATTAATACATATCGTTTAAGTCCTATTTCTTTCGTGATTTTCAAAATTCGTTTACAGGAAATCGAAAACTGGATTGGATTGTTAATTAAATCTCTTAACTTCGCATTTTCTCAATCTCCTTTCTTTCTTTCTAATCAAAAATAAAATGTTTAGATCGACTTATTATTGTTTTATTATTATTAATTAATTTCTGCGATAAAAAACTATTTATAATTATTGCACGTTATAAGATTACGCCATATAAGTATATTTTTTTAAAAATTATAGAAAAAGAAGAAAAAAAAGAGGATTCAAAAGTAGCTTAAAAAAAAAAGAAAAAAAAAACAGAAGTGGAACCACTTGTTTTAATTTAATTGTGGTCTGATACAACCACGCCTATACTCTGTAATGCCATCTAACAATGTCTTCAGCAAATGCAAACTTGATGAAGAAATAATGGCGCTGTTTCTTACCAACGCCGAAGGTTAAGTTACTTCATGTTCGACCTTCATTTTATGTTCAACCTTTGTTCCGTACAGATTCTCCATTTTATATTCAATATTTGTTTAAAAGATAGACCGATAAATACATTTGATCCCATGACATACTTTCGTTATGTGTAACAATTAGGTCAAATTAATATCGATTTTCTTGAAAATCGTTTATGTAACTACGTTATCTATATATATCATGAAGTAATATCTTTCACGTAATGTCTTTGTTGCGAATTATTCGATATAAACAACACGTCATTTTTCCGTTGATTACAAGGTAATTATTGTTTAAATTATTATAAGCTTTTAGTAAAAAGATTATATTTGGTTATTTTTTCCTTTTTTTTCTTTTTTCTCCTTTTTTTTTCTTCTTTTTTCTTTTTTTTTTTTTAGTAGTCATGTACAGTATTGCTAATATTGATTATTGTTAATGATAATAATCGTTGATTATTGTTAATAATAATAAATATAAAAATCTTGTCGTTTTTTTCAGAGACTCGTTTCTAAGTAGCCCATTCAAAGGAAAGAATAATGTCGTCTTTCAATTCAAGAGAAGTTTTAATGGAACGTTTAAAAGATCTAGTAAGCAGGAACACAAAAAGCAAAAGATCTTGTCAAATATTTATAAAGTCGGTTGGGGAACATTAGGAATAGGTGGAGCTTACACGTTTAAGATAAGTACGAAACAAGCGACATGCGAAGCGATTAAGCAAAACAACGAAACAAAAGATAGCGTCGGACCGCATTTTCAATGGAAAGATTTTTTGGAGTATCTATATCCGCATGTTTGGCATTTATTGATTTCTTTGTCAGTAAGTATGATAATATTGATAAAAAGTATATACCGTTGTAGGCGGATTTAGCTTTCAAGCTGCTTAAAGCATCAAAGGCGCTGGTATTAAAGTAAATCCATTTTACGCAATACAATTTTCTTCCTTCAGCTGTTTACACAAATGGTGTAGCAAAAAATACTGCGATCAAATTGGATTATAGAACAAACATAGACGTAACGTTTATTTATTGACCAACAGATATTAAATTATATTTATGTAGTTGTACCAGCATCTCTGTTTACAAAAGCCGACGCGATCATTTCTGCCGCCGCTGTGTAAATCCATTATTGTATATTGTTTATTATATCGAATATATTTCTTATTTGTAGAGCGCCCTAATCGTAGCAATGTTAAATATTTGGATTCCACAATCCGTTGGTAATATCATAAATGTATTGACAAAAATAGTTCAAGATAAAAGAAATGATTCTACAAGAAATACACTAGAAATGCTACTGAGACCAACCTTTTTGTTGGCACGTATGTATGTTACACAAGTAAGTGGATTTTATATACTGCTAAAAAGGATAGAAAATTCTTTTTTGTCGTTTTGAATTATAACAAAATTTATATGTTGCAGGCTTTTTTCACTTTTATTTATATTCACACACTCTCTCATATAGGGGAAAGAGTGGCAATGAAGTTACGTCAAAATGTATTCAAATCAATTATTATGCAGGATGTTGCATTTTTTGATAAAAATCGAACTGGCGAAATAGTGAGTCGATTAACGAGTGATATTCAGGATTTCAAAAGTACATTCAAAATTTGCATATCGCAAGGTCTAAGAAGTTCTACACAAATTATTGGTTGTGTTATTTCTGTGATAATGTTATCGCCCCAACTGACAGCTGCAATGTTATTATGCATGCCACCAGTTATATTCATTGGTACTCTATTAGGAAGAAGCTTGCGTAAGTTATCTACAGATGCACAAAACCAAATTGCAAAAGCCACTGCTGTCTGCGAAGAAGCTATCCAAAATATACGAACGGTATATCGAGGATTACGTTATACATTGAAATCTACTCAAATGCTATGCACCAATTTAACGTTAATTTTTATAACGATCTTTCTACAGGTAAGAGCGTTTGCAGCAGAAAATCGAGAAACGGAAGTATTTTCTAAGGAAGTTGAATATGCATCTGAGCTGTACGAAAATTTAGGATTTGGTATTGGGTTGTTTCAAGCAGGAACCAATTTGTTTTTAAATGGTATATTGCTTTGTACGTTGTACTTTGGTGGTCACTTAATGTCGATCGGGCAATTAACGTCCGGCGATCTTATGGCATTTTTGATGGCAACCCAAATAATTCAAAGATCTCTATCTCAGTTATCTTTGTTATTTGGAACATACGTGAGAGGAGTTACTGCTGGTGCTCGAATTTTCGAGGTATTTTATCACTTTTATTTGAAACTCGTACACACGATTTTATATGTATTATTTGCTATAGCATGTAACTTTCATTCCCCAGTATTTAAATATGCCACCATCGCCAATGATGGTAGGAGGAAAAACAATAGAGGAAAAGACTTTGTCCGGCGATATTGAATTTAAAAACGTGAAATTTAGTTATCCGACTCGACCGGATCACATCATTTTGAAGAATTTTAATTTGAATATTCCCTCTGGTAAAACGGTCGCTATTGTGGGTTCTAGTGGAAATGGAAAATCGACGATTGCTGCACTGTTAGAACGGTATAACATTTCCGAAATGGATTTCTACTGTAAAACGTAAAATCTGTGTTGTACCTATATTTTGTAATTTATTAAATTTTCACACAGGTTTTATGACGTCAACGAGGGAAGCATTTCGATCGATAAATGGGACATTAGGTCTCTCAATTCTAGCTATCTTAGAGGTACCGTATTAGCATATATAAATCAAGAACCCGTACTTTTCGCAACTAGCATAATGGAAAATATCAGATATGGAAAGCAAGATGCGACCGACGAGGAGGTAAACAATATGATATATAAGTAAAAATTTTAATATTTTCTCAAAGCATCTCTCATTACATATTATATATCATGTAATCTACCAGATCGTAAAAGCGGCGAAAGAAGCAAATGCTCACGAATTCATTACAAAATTTCCAAATGGATACGAAACTCAGGTTGGCGAGAGAGGCGCACAATTGTCCGGAGGACAAAAACAGCGTATTGCCATCGCCAGAGCACTATTAATGCGGCCATCGATTTTAATATTGGACGAAGCAACGAGGTATAAAGAGATTAAACATCAATAATTTGTCACGTATTTCGTTCTGTTTTTTAAAATGAATTTTATCTTTTTCAATGCAGCGCGTTGGATTATGAAAGCGAAAGACTGGTACAAAAAGCTTTAGAGAATGTAACCCGAGATAGAACAGTGTTAGTTATTGCTCATAGACTAAGTACTATAAAATCTGCTGATATTATTGTTGTATTGCAACATGGTGTTATCGTAGAGGTAGGTTTCAATAATCATTATTTCATATGCTTGATACATATATTCATTAACTTCGAACAAAATTAAATTACAATTATTGTAAATAAATATACATCGACGAACTTAGAGAACTAGAAATAAAAATAGAGGAATCGTAAGGAAACAGAAACGTATATACAACGAAGTAGATCTTCTGTGAATGAAACTATATCGAAACGAATAATTTTCTTTAAAGAAAATGTAAATTGAAGTACTTCTATTTAAAGAAACTGTAAAATCAAAGTACATTCTTTTTAAATAGTTGATCAAAGTACATCAAATCATTTTCAAAAGTATTTTCTTTGAAGAAAATGTACATAGAAGTAAACTTTTCTTTAAATCTAACCGAAACGAAGTACATTTTACGCAAATATAAACACATAAAAGTATATCCTTTTTAAATATCGATTATACGAGACACGAATACGAACATTTTTTTGATTAACTGCGATCTACTTCCTACACACACATTTATATACTATACTACTAAGTCGAATCATTTTCAAAATCATTTCCTCGTTTAAAAAAGAACGCATATCGAAGTAAGACCTTTTTTTCTTTTAAATATAAGCGAAACGAAATGCAATATTCGTATTAAATCGTTTGTAAATATAAATACATAAAAGTAAAGCTCTCTTAAATACGGATTATAAGGTACGCAAAATACGGAAATTCACTTTGATCGACTGTTATCTATTTCCTACGACACAGAACATTCATATATTAATACTACTCTACTCGTAAGCTCTACTCGCCTCTCTCTACGTCGAATCTCTTTCAAAATGATTTTACTTTGAAAAAAATGCAAATCGAAACGAGTCTTTTTTAAATATAAGTAAAACGTCGAAATTAGTCGTATCGAATCGTTTGCAAATATAAACACGTACAGTTTTTGAAAAATATTTTTGGATAATAAGGAACGCAAAATACGGACATTCGCTTCGATTAACCATCTCATCTGCCTTTCCATCATTCTCATCTACACGCACAGACACATGACATTTATATAATAATGACATTGTATGCTACGCGTCTATATGCAATTATTTTCGAAATTACTTTCTTTGAAAAAAATAAAACGTCAAAGTAAATTTTATTTGAATGTAAATAGAACGGAACACATATTTTGTAAATATAGACGCGTAGAAGTATATGTTTTTCAAATATCGATTATATGGAACACGAACACTGACATTTTTCGGTTAATTGCGATCTACTTCCTACACACACGACATTTATATATGTATTAATACTGTGTGCTACATGTGTACCTTAATTAAATTTTTTTCTAGATAGGTACCCATGCACAACTATTTAAGAAACAAGGAACATATTATAAATTAGCGAGAGAACAAAGAATTAATTAAAACAAAGAATCCATTGAAACAAAGAAATAAACGTAACGAAAATTAATCATAACGAAATTTTATTTCTAAGAAAAAAAAAAAAAAAAAAAAAACGAATACTTTTTAAATTATGATGATCACCGTTTGTACTAAACAATATAACCAACATAGAACAAGTAAGACAAGAAGGCAACAGATCAATGTTATTGAGCACCGAATCTGGTTGTTGGGCATTATTATGTAGTATATATCGGATGAAAATCTATGAAAAAACAGAAAATACGAAATTAAATACGTTTCACTTCGATCGTAAAATATTGACTTACCAATTTAGGCGATACTTCAAACGTAATGTAACTTCGCAGAAGTTTGTTAAGATGTCGGTAGATGTATGATGACAAGTCGGCTGGTAGTGTTATTCTCGATCACTACGGCCGATATCACTTTTATATATATCTATAACATACATTCAAATTCGTCGATTAGTTCAGATGCGCGACGAACATTCGTCTATTTTAATTGTTTAATGATAAGCCGGATGATAAACCGAAGATAAACCGGATGATGTCCTTTTAAGCGATATAAAATTTTTTTTCAATGCCGCAACACTTTCTTTTACAAACAACGAAATAATTCAGTTCGAACAGATCACACAGAAAATCTTTCCGACGATACAGATTTGACATTTTGTAAAAAAAAATTGTATACTAGATGATAGATTTAACGAATATTAATGAAATGAACGAATAATTAACGAACTAGCAATACACAATCGTTCGTACCGTTTGAAATGTTAAACGGTATTTTTCGAAACGTGAAAAATGTACGAAAGGATTGCCCGTAAAAAACTGCACTCTTTCTATGAGTCGGTCTGGAATGCGACTAGCCGAAAGTTACTCAAAGAATGACGTTGCAGCGTAAACGCCGCCCTTTTATAGGCGGGATTCACCCCACGTCCTCCCATGAAGGCCAAGTATCCCGTTTTAATGCTATAGCTTGATCGTCCGGGGATGAACCGTTTCCTCTCCTCCACGACTGATTACAATAGGTTGCTTTGTTATTAGTCAAAGGTTCTCGATGATTGGCAGTTCATTGAAAATTATATTACAATCGAATTTTACCTCGCTCTCTCCATCTTCGTTTCGTTTCTCCCTCTTTCTCCCATTCTCTCTCTTTCTCCCTCTATCTCTGTTTCTCTGTCTCTGTCTGTCTGTCTGTCTCTATCTCTCTCTCTCTCTTCTCTCTTCTCTCTCTCTCTCTTCTCTCTTTCTCTCTTTTTCTCTTCGCTCTCTCTCTCTCTTCTCTCTTTCTGCACTGTTTCCTCTTTCGTCGCGTGTTAATTCTTCTGTATTTTCCATGCATTTTCTTTTATCTTCGCTTCCACGATATTATTTTATAATTAAATTTGTGAACTCCGACGTCGACTTAACAAATGTTAATTAATTAATTAACTGATTGTTACGGAATTTTGTTCGTCTTCGCTTCCATAATATTTTTAAATTAAATTTAAGAACTCCGTCTTTGATTAACTTATCGAGTATTGATTGAGCAACTAACTAATCAATCAATCAGTCTATCGATCGATCAATCAATCGATCGATCAATCAATTAATTGTTAAAACATTTCTTGTGTTTCTTTTTTTCGTTTGTTTCGTCCATTTCCTAGAAGATTCTTTCTCCCCATCCATTTTTTCTTAATAAAGTATCTCTGAAAGTTTTTATTAATAAAAATCAATGTTATCCGACTCTTTTTCACCTCTCGAAAATATTATATCGCGTTTATTTTGCATTATCTCTCGTCGTAATTGTCGCATTGTCAAATCTCATTTGTACGTCGCATTGTTTGTAAAAGTGTAATTCCTTTCTGTAATTATAATATAAATAAATTAATTATAATCAATAATTATCGTAATTATTAACATTCGTCGCTACGAAATAATTTGTTGGTCCATGTACGAAGCCACGTTATAATTAAAAATGCTATAACAATACTATTACATATAAATGATACTACAATTTTCTTGTAAAATTCGCCAAAAAATTTCTTTCTAGAAAGTTTAATCCTATTTGCACGTTGCTCGATAACGAGAAATATTACACTTTTTCACGTAATAATGCCTCTTTCTTTCTATTTTTTTTTATTTTTCTCCCTATTATTTAAGTTAACGAACATATTTTTTTTCTTTTTATATTTTTCAAGATAACGAACGTTCTTCTTCTTCTTCCTTTTTTTCTTTTTTTTATTATTCAAGTTAACGAACATTTTTCCTTTTCGCAATTTCAAAAATATGAATTCGGAAAAAATCTATAGTAATATTACCTTCCTCTCTTTCGCGTATTTTGGTTTAATACGATATACGCAGTTTAATGAATATTTCCTATTACACAGGCGAAAGAGCCGAAAGGTCGAAAAGGATATGGGGTAGGAGGAATTGAATTTCTCGATCAATCTCTCTGCTAATTGGATATAGTATTCCCCTTTTTTTTTAACTACCATGTAAAATAATTTATATCGGACGAGAGCATGTTACGCGAAATGTTTCTGCTCCATTTTTATTGATCGCTATCCATCGAGGAATATTTATTAAAAAGAAATTTTTTTCGTCAATACGTTCTCATAATAAAAACATTTTATAGCTTTTAATTAATGCACAGATTATTTATTTCCACTTCTCAATATTCTGCGAAAAATGTTGTTTACGCAAAAAAATATTTATCTTTCCGATTTGTTTTTTATTCCAATAAAATATACATCGCGCGCGAATTAATCGGCCTAAGAAGCACCTGCTTTTTTATTATTATTCCTACTATTACTATATGTTAGCTATATTAAACGTCATAATAGCTAACATCGTTCCTTCCTACGTGCTATTGTGTTTGTAAGAAAATCATTTCGAATCAATTTCATCCTTTGTCATTTCGTCAAAAACATCCTTTATCTATTCCATGACCTAGTAAAATAGTCAAGCGTTTTATTTTCGAGTTATCGTTTAAAAGTATTTGAAAATGTTACTTTTTCGCTATAATTTGTTGGTTACAATACGAAACCGCAATATTGTCTGAATTCGAGAAAAGGAGAAAAAGGAAAATACAAATCCGTATTCATATCTCACGCGTGGAAAATACGCATGGAATTACTATGCTGACCGTCAACGGTATTACATTATCGGGGATTATTAAAGGTTTCCACACTTTTTCGGTGGATACAAATGTGTCTGTTGGATTGAAAAGCAAGGTATTCTCTTTGAATTTCAAAGCGCTTGTTTTTAAGCGATTCATAACGATTCATAACGATACGTATTCATTACGTGATTGAAACCAAATTCAAAAAGGAGAAGAAAGCAAAATTTATAATGATGGTGACTACGTATTCCCATACGATATAGTATATTCTGATATAACGAGTATAATCTGGTCCTGTTTTATCAAGGTTTATTCGAATGGTGGAAAGAGGGAACGGAATACCTTTTTCAAAGGATTCAAACGTGGGCAGCTTTAACTAGAGGATATAATCGATTGAGGTCAAAAAGATTTGTCGAAGGGCGGTCCGACCTTATACGCGTAACATGGATCAAAGCAGAATTTTCTGTCAAACAAGGGAATATTTCTTCCTATGAAAGAATATTTTATCGAGAAATCTTCTTAGAGTCCGTCTTGTCCCGTACCTTCTACGTTGCAAGAGTGGACATAGTCGAGAAAAGAAAGTAAGGAACAATCCTTCTTGGACATCGAAGTAGAAATAATAATAATAATAATAATAACGACGACGACGGCGACGGCGACGGCGATGACAACGATGACGACGACGACGACGACGAGGACGGCGTTGACGAGGACGGCGTTGACGAGGACGGCGTTGACGAGGACGGCGTTGACGAGGACGGCGTTGACGAGGACGGCGTTGACGAGGACGGCGTTGACGAGGACGGCGTTGACGAGAACGGCGATGACGAGGATGACGATGACGAGGACGACGACGACGACGAGAACGGCGACGACGAGAACGGCGACGACGAGAACGGCGATGACGAGGACGACGAGGACGACGACGACGATGACGACAACGATAACAATAATGATAATTTAGATAGAATTTGTTTCAAGAGCATCGATTAAAATAGAAACGATAGCAAAAAATCTGAAAATATTCATTAAAAAATATTAGAATAACGATTAGAATTAACGATGACTTCGAAAAGGAAAATCCGCTAATCGATATCGAAGTGAAAGCAGTACTAAAGGGAGGGAGGAAGTTTGAAGACGAGGGTGAACGTAGCGAGCCCTACGCTTTGGTTGGAACAACGATACATGTAGGCTCGACAACGATGATTCAGAGGTAAATTTAATTTCAAGCAAAGAGATGTTTGTGCCTTCGACCATTGATTTAGCATATTTCGATTTGCATTCGAATTATATCTAAGACGATGCGCCGTGTAAAAGATAATAACGATAATATGGGAATAGACAATAACGATAATACGAGAATCAGACAATAATAACGAAAGATAAAGCAATTACGAGAGTGGAAGATTTAATCATGGAAATGAGTGCAGAAAAAATCCAAAAAAAACAAGTTTATTTAATTCGCGTTTTTTGTAAGAAATATGGAAACTAGGATGAATTAATTAGCAATCCAATTCCGTTGTTATCAACTTTTAATAGGGATTTAATGAAAACCTATAAAACGAAAAACACACGTAAAACGTTTCCCTATATGCACCCTCAAGTACCTTCGTTTAAACGGTTTATTATTACATTTGCCAGCTGCGTGTACTCTTCTGCGCTCATATATGCGTAGTTAACTGGTCAGGAATGCGTGCGAAGAGGGACTGTCTGCTCGTCTGTGTGTCTACGAGCGTGTGTGAAACCCCTTTAGAAAATACTAACTTCGAATATGAAAGGTATTTTTTCGCTTGTTCTACTCGTCAAACTTTACCTGAATGTAGCAAGATAATACGATTAGCTATGAAATTTGATTATCCGTTTACGTAGCTTCATCATTTAATTACTCGTTCAAATTTTTACAGATGATGTACTGATTTAGTACTTTCATACGAAAGATTACATTTTTCTAGAAATTTACTACCTTTTCGAAAACTTCAAAGAGGAACGTACAACTTCATCTCTAGCGATCTAATATTTCCTTCTCTACAGTCTAAAGCAATTACTTTCTAGAAGGAATATTATATATCTCTAATCATCCATTTCTTATTACGTATTTCGGACTGTATAATCCAAATGATTTAATTCCTACGAAACTAAACGTGTGATATAACATTTACGTCATACCACCCCCAATATTTACTTTTAACTATTAGTTACGACGATAGCAGAAATCCGATATATTTTTTTCTGGTCATCGTTATTCGATCAACAGATCAATACAGCCCGAAGCACGAATGGTGTAAAAATAAACCTTTTTCATGAAATAACAATACCTTTTCAATACAATCTTTTAAATTCCATTTGCTAGATAATATCAAAGTTCTCCCGGTGAAAAATATATAGATATCAAAACAAATAGATATCAAAAGAAATTTCGTTCGCGAAAAAAAGATAAATAGAATTTGATTCTTAAAAGGGTGCGTGTATGGAGATCAAAGGATACGAATATACAGAATATCCGACAGGGGGAATCAGAAGAAGAAAAGACAGAGAGAAACAACAAAAAATTTCTCATTACAGCAGTATCGATCCAAAATTATTGGTAACATTGGGATGAGATTACCGGGGATGATACTCTCGTCGATATGTGAAAAATAGTGGGAGATCTAAACAGCGCATGCCCAAGTTAATGTCGGGAACTAGGAGAGGGCTTGCGACCGCGATGATAGATGGTGGGGAAACAGGGATTTGATGCTTGAATACACCCTACATTAAAAGGGGATGCGAGCTACTCCACGTGAATCGGGCATGCAGCTCATTCCGTAACGAGTCTTCGTCGTGAGCAGTCACAAGAAGAACTCAACCCGTGAATAGCCATTAGACATTCATTAGAAGGAGGGACGACCAGTAAGAGTAGACCAGAGCATAACCAGATAGAAGAATCTAAGATGCAGAACCTCATCCTTAATGTCCTGTACTACTTCTTGTCGGTAAGATAAATCAAATTAAAACTTCAGGACATTTTACATAAAATATTTATTTTTTACACACTCTCTTGTTTGCTGCGTTATAAAAAATTGCATAGTTCTTTAATTACATATCTACGAATTACGTTAAAAATGCAATTCATCTACGATAATTTGTTCACTATCAAAGTAATTCTTTTGCTTCTTTTCTTACTTTTCTTATTCATCCGAAGGCAGAATGTATATTATTACACTTTTTTCTTTCTATACCGTAATAGAGACAATCGCGTAATTATTAAATTACATATCTATGAAGTACAGTAGAAATGCTTATTACTACACGCTATTTTATTACATAATTTTAAAATAATTTTTCTTTCTCGATGTTCGATGTCAGAATTTATTTTCCTACGCTTTCTTCTCTATGTGCCGTGTTACAGATAATTGTATAATTCTTAAATCATACACATACGAATTACATTAGAGATGCTTATCACTATACGCTATTTTATTACATAATTTCGACAAAAATTTTTTTTTCTTTTCTTTTTTTTCGATATGCGACGAAAGGATTTCTTTTCATAAATTTTCCACTTTTTTCTCCGTGTACCGTGTTCCAGACAAGTGCATAGTTCTTCAATCGCGTATCAGTGAATCACATTAGAAATGCTTATTACTACACGCTATTTTCTACGATTTCAAAAAAAAATGTTTCTTTTCTTTTTTTTTTTCGATATCCGACGAAAGGATTTCTTTTCAAAAATTTTCCACTTTTTTCTCCGTGTACCGTGTTCTAGACAAGTGCATAGTTCTTCAATCGCGTATCAGTGAATCACGTTAGAAATGCTTATTACTACACGCTATTTTCTACGATTTCAAAAAAAAATGTTTCTTTTCTTTTTTTTTTTCGATATCCGACGAAAGGATTTCTTTTCAAAAATTTTCCACTTTTTTCTCCGTGTACCGTGTTCTAGACAAGTGCATAGTTCCTAAATCGCGTATCAGTGAATCGTATTAGAAATGCTTATTACTACACGCTATTTTCTACGATTTCAAAAAAAAATGTTTCTTTTCTTTTTTTTTTCGATATCCGACGAAAGGATTTCTTTTCAAAAATTTTCCACTTTTTTCTCCGCGTACCGTGTTCTAGACAAGTGCATAGTTCTTCAATCGCGTATCAGTGAATCACATTAGAAATGCTTATTACTACACGCTATTTTCTACGATTTCAAAAAAAAATGTTTCTTTTCTTTTTTTTTTCGATATCCGACGAAAGGATTTCTTTTCAAAAATTTTCCACTTTTTTCTCCGTGTACCGTGTTCTAGACAAGTGCATAGTTCCTAAATCGCGTATCTGTGAATTACATTAGAAATGCTTATTACTACACGCTATTTTCTACGATTTCAAAAAAAAATGTTTTTTTTCTTTTTTTTTTCGATATGCGACGAAAGGATTTCTTTTCAAAAATTTTCCACTTTTTTCTCCGTGTACCGTGTTCTAGACAAGTGCATAGTTCCTAAATCGCGTATCTGTGAATCACATTAGAAATGCTTATTACTACACGCTATTTTCTACGATTTCAAAAAAAAATGTTTTTTTTCTTTTTTTTTTTCGATATCCGACGAAAGGATTTCTTTTCAAAAATTTTCCACTTTTTTCTCCGTGTACCGTGTTCTAGACAAGTGCATAGTTCCTAAATCGCGTATCTGTGAATCACATTAGAAATGCTTATTACTACACGCTATTTTCTACGATTTCAAAAAAAAATGTTTTTTTTCTTTTTTTTTTCGATATCCGACGAAAGGATTTCTTTTCAAAAATTTTCCACTTTTTTCTCCGTGTACCGTGTTCTAGACAAGTGCATAGTTCTTAAATCGCGTATCTGTGAATCACATTAGAAATGCTTATTACTACACGCTATTTTCTACGATTTCAAATTTTTTTTTTTTTTTTTTTTTTTTTTTTTTTTTTATATCCGACGAAAGGATTTCTTTTCATAAATTTTCTTCTAAAATATCGTATTGTGGACAATCGCATAGTTTTTGAATCGCGTATCTACGAATTATATTAGAAATGCTTATTGTTATACGTTATTTTCTATTATTTCGAAACAAAAGTCTTTTTTGATCTCCAACGAAAAAATCTCTTTCCATTCGCTTTTTTTCTTTATTCACAGCGCTGTAGACAATTACATGGTTCTCGAATCACGTATCTACTAATTGTATTAGAGATGCTTATTATTATACGTCAATTTACATAATATTAAAACAAATCCTTTTTCCGATATCCGACGGGAGAATTTCTTTCCGTACGCTTTCTTCTTTATATACCGCGCTATAGACAATTGCATACTTCTTCAATCACTACGACTTAGAGATGCTTGTTATTATACGTCAGTTTACACAAGTTTAAAACAAATCTTTTTTCCGATATCCGACGGTAGAATTTCTTTCCATACGCTTTCTTCTTCATACATCGCGCTATAGACAATTGCGTAGTTCTTGAATCACGTATCTACGACTTATATTAGAGATGCTTGTTATTATACGCGAGTTTACACAATTTTAAAACAAATCTTTTTTCCGATATCCGACGGTAGAATTTCTTTCCATACGCTTTCTTCTTCATACATCGTGATGTAGACAATTGCGCAGTTCTTGAATCATGTATCTACGAATCACATTAGGAATGCTTGTTATTATACGCTTGTTTGTATAATTGTAAAACAAATATTTTTTTTCGTTATCCGACGGGAAAGTTTCTCTCCGTACGCTTTCTTCCTCATACATCGTGCTATAGACAATCACGTAGTTTTCGCATCATATATCTACGACTTATGTTAAAGATGTTATTATTACATGTCATTTCACATAATCTTAAAAGAAAGTTTATTTCCAATATCCGAAAGTAACATTTCTTTCCATGTGCTTTCTTCTTCGTAAATCATGCTATAGACAATCGCATCGTTTTTGAATCATATATCAACGAATCACATTGAAAACGCTTGTAATTATATGCTATCTCATAAAATGTTGAAACAAATTTTTTTTGCGTCATCCGACGGAAGAATATCTTTCCATATGCTTTCTTCTTCATATACCATTCTATGGACATTCGTATAGTTCTCACATCACGTATCTGTCAAATATGTTAGAGATGTTTGTCATTATGTGTCATTTTAAACAATTTAAAAAAAAAATTTTTTTTTTTCGATATCCGACGGAAGAATCTCTTTCCATATGCTTTCCTTTTCGTACATCATGCTATAGACAATTACATAGTTCTCATATCACGTATCTGTGAAAAATGTTCGAGATGTTTATCATTATGTGTCGTTTTAAACATTTAAAAAAAACAAAAAAACCAAAAAACCAAAAAAACCACAAAAAACAAAAAACAAAAAAAGATTTCGATATCCGACGGAAGAATCTCTTTCCATATGCTTTCCCCTTCGTGTGTCATGTTATAGACAGTTGCATAGTTCACATCGCGTATCTGTGAAAAATGTTCGAGATGTTTGTCATTACGTGCCGTTTTAAACGTTAAAAAGAAAACAAAAAGACAAAAAAACCAAAAAACCAAAAAACCAAAAAAAAAGAACAAAAAAAACAAAAGACAAAAAAATATTTCGATATCCGACGGAAGAATCTCTTTCCATATGTTTTTCCCTTCGTGTGTCATGTTATAGACAGTTGCATAGTTCACATCGCGTATCTGTGAAAAATGTTCGAGATGTTTGTCATTACGTGCCGTTTTAAACGTTAAAAAGAAAACAAAAAGACAAAAAAACCAAAAAACCAAAAAACCAAAAAAAAGAACAAAAAAAACAAAAGACAAAAAAATATTTCGATATCCGACGGAAGAATCTCTTTCCATATGTTTTTCCCTTCGTGTGTCATGTTATAGACAGTTGCATAGTTCACATCGCGTATCTGTGAAAAATGTTCGAGATGTTTGTCATTACGTGCCGTTTTAAACGTTAAAAAGAAAACAAAAAGACAAAAAAACCAAAAAACCAAAAAACCAAAAAAAAGAACAAAAAAAACAAAAGACAAAAAAATATTTCGATATCCGACGGAAGAATCTCTTTCCATATGTTTTCCCCTTCGTGTGTTATGTTATAGACAGTTGCATAGTTCTCACATCGCGTATCTGTGAAAAATGTTCGAGATGTTTGTCGTTACGTGCCGTTTTAAACGTTAAAAAGAAAACAAAAAAACAAAAAAACCAAAAAACCAAAAAAAAGAACAAAAAAAACAAAAGACAAAAAAAGATTTCGATATCCGACGGAAGAATCTCTTTCTATATGTTTTCCCCTTTGTGTGTCATGTTATAGACAGTTGCATAGTTCTCACATCGCGTATCTGTGAAAAGTGTTCGAGATGTTTGTCGTTACGTGCCGTTTTAAACGTTAAAAAGAAAACAAAAAGACAAAAAAACCAAAAAACCAAAAAAAACAAAAAAAAACAAAAGACAAAAAAAGATTTCGATATCCGACGGAAGAATCTCTTTCTATATGTTTTCCCCTTCGTGTGTCATGTTATAGACAGTTGCATAGTTCTCACATCGCGTATCTGTGAAAAGTGTTCGAGATGTTTGTCGTTACGTGCCGTTTTAAACCTTAAAAAGAAAACAAAAAAACAAAAAAACTAAAAAACCAAAAAAAAAACAAAAAAAACAAAAAACAAAAAAAGATTTCGATATCCGACGGAAGAATCTCTTTCCATATGTTTTCCCCTTCGTGTGTCATGTTATAGACAGTTGCATAGTTCTCACATCACATATTCACGAAAAACGTTCGAGATGTTTATCATTATGTGCCGTTTTAAACATTTAAAAAAAAGAAAAAAGAAAAAAAAGAAAAAAAAAGAAAAAAAAAGAAAGCCAAAAAAAATTTCGATATCCGACGGAAGAATCTCTTTCCATATAATTTCGCCTTCGTACATCATGCCATAGACAATCGCATAATTCTTGAATCATATATCTACAAATTATATCAGAAATGCTCATTTATATACGCTATTTCATAAAATTTCAACACAAATTTTTGTTACGTCATCCGACGGAAGAATAACTCCATACGCTTTCCTCTTTGTATACCTGTCAAATTCATAGTTTTTGAATCACGTATCTACGAATTACATCAGAGATGCTTGCTGTTATG
Organism: Vespula germanica; assembly: GCA_905340365.1. Lineage (NCBI taxonomy): Eukaryota > Metazoa > Arthropoda > Insecta > Hymenoptera > Vespidae > Vespula > Vespula germanica. Next base: position 4,748,997 of record HG996544.1, read on the forward strand.
CGTCATTTTACAAAATTTTGAAACAAATCTTTTTTTCGATATCCGACGGAAGAATTTCTTTCCATAAGTTTTCTTACATCGTGTTACTGGGAATTGCATAGTTTTTGAATCACGTATCTACGAATTATATTAGAAATGCCATATTAGAAACTACTTTATGCAATTTTAAAATAAATTTTCTTGTTTAATATCCGACGCAGGAATCTATTCTCATAAAGTTTCTTCTTTATATACCGTGCTATAGACAATTGCATAGTTCTTGAATTATGTATCTATGAATTATATTAGAGATGCCACATTATACGTTACTTTATATAATTTTAAAACAAATTTTCTTTTCTAATATCTGACGCAAAAGTTTATTTTGATAAACTTTGTTCTTTATATACCCAGCTATAAATAATTGCATAGTTCTTGAATTATGTATCTATGAATTATATTAGAGATGCCATATTATACATTACTTCATACAATTTTAAAAGAAATTTTCTTTTCTAATATCTGACGCGAGAATTTATTTTCATAGACTCTTTTCTTTATATACCCTGTTATAGACAATTGCATAGTTCTTGAATTATGTATCTATGAATTATATTAGAGATGTTATATTATATCCCAGTTTATTAAATTTCATATAAAATACTATGTTTTATAATGTACTGCAGAAAATTGTATAGTTTTTTTATATTTTTTTAATTATTTTATTATGTTTTATGTATTTACGGTACACTTTGAGTGTCATCTTTCTTTGATATATCGTGCCAAATTATCAAACAGAGGAGAAAATATAATTAGAGTTAGGATATTTCGGTTTAAACGTTTGTAGTCGTGTACAGAGCCAACTGTTGCATAGCTGTTTGCTATTCCGTGATCCTCGATGATACTACTTTGTCGATGAGTTTATGATACTAGTTGATTTGCTTGTTTGACACTAGTTGAATTGTTTGTTTGCTGATTCGTTAATCAATTAGAATAGAGATATATGATTCAATGATATCAAGGCAAGGGAAAAATAGTTCGTCTCCGTGACAAACCGCGACCGAAACGATATCGTTGAATTCTGTGATTAAATTTTTGTTTTCTTTTCTCTTTTCTTTTGTGTTTTTGATTATCCTACCTTCCGTTGGCAACGAACGAATGTTTCTTTCAAAAGGTTTCCAAAAAGATTCTGACATTTTTTCTGACGAAAACAAAATTTCGGATGTTGATTCGAATTTTTAAATAAATAATTTCGACGCTCGGAAAGCATACTGAAAGATCAATCGAACATTTTCAACATTATCCAAAGATTCCGTGATGCTCCTAATAAAAATAAAGTCCAGAAGAGATCAGAAAATTTTAACGACTTTATCGAATGTCAATGTTTCAATCGTTTAATCGGAATAGTTACGAAGTAATCCGACGGAGTTACTTCGAGATAGTCGACCATTTCAATACGTCCTATTGCGATCGTCCTTATTGATATTATCTTTTTGACGAGTCTTACTGTTGAAAAGTGATTAATACGATAAAATGAAAATTCTGAATGTCGAGTCCAATTTTTAAATGAATAATTAAATCACTTGGAATGTATACTGACATATTAATCGAACATATCTCACAATTCCGGTAAATTCTGAAGTGTTTTTAATAAAAATAAAGTCCAAAACGGATCTGGGTATTTTAACGATCTTTTTAAATGTCAACGTCCAAATTGCTTAATTGGAATAATTACGAAGTAATCCGACGGAGTTGCTACCAAGCGTTCGATCATTTTAATATGTCCCATTAACATTATCATCATTAATATTATCTTTTGAATGGATCTTAGATTGAAATAATATTTTTACGATAGAAATGAAATTCTAAATGTTGAGTCAAATTATTAAATGAATAATTAGAACGTTTAGAAGGTATACTGAAATATGATCGAACATATTTAATAATTCCCGAAGATTCTGAAACGTTTTTAATAAAAATAGAATTCCAATTCAATCAGGATATTTTATCGATTTCTTTAGACGTCGACGTTCAAATCGTTTAATTGGAGTAATTATGAAGTAATCCGACGGACTTACTTCAAAGGATTCGACCATTTTAATATGTCCTATTAATATTACCATCATTAATATTATCCTTTAAATGAATCTTACATTGTAATACGATTATTCCGATAAAAGTCTGAAGGTGGGATCAAATTTTTAAATAAATAATTGGAACGCTCAAAAGGTACACTGAAATAATAATCGAACATGGTTAACGTCTTCCAAAGATTCTGAAGTGCTTTTAATAACAATAGAATCCAGATTGAATGAGGATATTCTAACGATTTCTTTAGATCTCAACGTTTAAATCATTTGATTGAAATAATTGTGAAATAATTCGAAGGACTTAGTTCAAAGCGTTCGATTATTTCAATACGTTCTATTAATATTATCATAATTACTATTACCTTTAAATGAATTTTACATTGAAATACGATTTAAACGATAAAAGTAAAATTCCAAATGTTGAGTTAAATTTTGAAATGAATAATTATAACGCATAGAAGGTGAAATATTAATTGGACATATTTAATAATTTCCAAAGATTCTGAAGTGTTTTTAATAAAAATAAAACCCAAATTTCATCCGGATATTTTATCGATTTCGTTAAACGTCAACGTTTAAATCGTTTAATGGGAATAATTATGATGTAATCTGACGGGTTTGAAGGTGTTCGATCATTTTAAAATGTCCTATTAACGTCATTATTATTAATATTATTTTCTAAATGAGTTTTACATCGAAATATAATTTATAAATATAAAATGAAATTCTAACTGTTGGGTTAAATTTTTAAATAAATGACTACAACGCTTAGAAAGTATACCGAAATATTAATCGGACATATTTAATATTTTCCAAAGATTCTGAAGTGTTTTTAATAAAAATAAAACTCAAGTTGGATCAGGATATTTGTACAATTTCTTTAGACGTCAACATTTAAATCGTTCGTTTGGAATAATTGTAAAGTAATCCGACGGACTTACTTCAAAGGTTTTGATCATTTTAATGCGTCCTGTTAACATTATCGTCATTAATATTATCTTTTAAATAAGTCTTACATTGAAATACCAATTTTACGACTAAAATGAAATTCCAAATGTTGAGTTAAATTTTTAACTGAAATAATTACAACGCTCAGAAAGTACACTGAAATATTAATCGGACATATTTAACATTTCCCAAAGATTCTGAAGTTTTTTTTCATAAAAATAAAGCCCAAATTGGATCCGGATATTTTATTTAGTTTAAAAATCAAGATTCAATGGGAATCGTTTAATGGCAATGATTATGAAGTAATTCGACGGATAATTACTTCAAGGTGCTCGACCATTTTCATATGTCCTATTAACATTAGAGTCATTAATCATATCTTTCAAATGAGTCTTACGTTGAAATACGACTTATTCGATAAAAATGAAATTCTAAATGTCGAGTCAAAGTTTCAAATAAATAATTAGGACGCTCGGAAAGCATACTGAAAGATAAATCAAACATGTTTCACATTTTCCAAAGATTCTGAAGTCTTCATAATAAAAATAGAATTCAAATGAAATCAGGATGTTTCATCGTTTTCTTTAAATGTCAATATTTAAATTGTTTAATCGAAATAATTTCAAAGTACTACGACGGACTTAAAGATGTTTGACTGTTTTAATATGCTCTATTAATAACATCATCATTAATATTACCTTCGAAATGAGTCTTATATTCAAATATGATTTATACGATAAAAAGAAAGTTCCAAATGTTGAGTGAAGTTTTTAAATAAAAAAAATTAGAAAGCATATTGAAAGTTCAATTGGACATTTTTAACGAAAATTTTCCGAAAATTCTGAAATGTTTTTAATAAGACTAAAATCCAAAATGCATCAAAATTTGTTAACAATTTCTTAAAATGTCAACGTTTTAATCGTTTAACTGAAATGATTATCGAAATGATTATTCCGAAGAAGAAATTTAAAAACGTTCGGCTATTTCAGTAGTAATAACAAAAATATTTGAAAAAGTTTTGTTATAAATTTCAATTTCGATTATATTGTAGTTATATTGTTGCGAAAGCTACGACTATTAGAGATTGCTTCTTTTACAATTGCATTCAATATTCCCAAATCTTGTTGCAAAAAATCAAAAAATTGATCCTGCTGATACAGACATACCAAGTTATCGTTGAGAAAGTTTAGTGAAATAGTTACTATGATTGTAAAAATACCTTGGTATGATAACATTTAACGGATCTCCTCTTTTTAATTACAGGATCATTATGATACTATTATTGAATTTACCAATTTTGATGCAATATTAATGGCTGATGGTTTTTTTATACCAAATTATATAAAATATGTAATTATAATAAAGGAAAATAGAATTAGTTTCGCTAATCCGTCGTAAGTCTAATACATTTTATTTACAATTAACTTAAGCATAAACTTATATAATATCATTTCTTATAAATAAGTAAATAAATATAGTTTTTTTTTCTTCTTTTCAGATGATTGACGGATTCTTTATATATATTTATGTATGTCTGTGTGTGTATGCATATAAGCAAATACACACGCACACACGCGCAGACACACATATATACATATATGATTGTATCTACACTCACATATATGCCTACCTATACATCTACAACATATATCAGATGATCATATACATAATACAACTCATATTTTCATATCTATAATACATGTCACATCTATATGTCTAAAACACATATCACATCTACATGTCTATAATATGTACAAAGCCTACTTATACATCTAACTATACGTAAAAGCATTTACAAAATATCAAAATTAAAATCAAAAGAAGAAAAAAACTAAAACTGGAAGAGAAAGAAAAGATAAAGAGAGAAAAGAAAGAAAAGACAAATAAATCTATATTGGAAATATGTCAACGCAATGTCGATCTCGAATGTTACGTATAAAAGATGTATGGGTACAGCTGTTGAAATAGCTCGAAATATTTTGTCTTTCAAATTATTTGAATCGTTTAATTATGCCTGATTAAGATCAAGTGGGAATAAAAAGAAATATTAGCCATTACAACCAAATATTACGAACATCAAACCATACAACAAAATTCTGCGAATCTGCCATGAAATTTGTTCTATTAGACTTTTTATTGCAAAAAATGATCCATTTCGAATAGAAAATTTGGAATAAAAACACTGAATCAATGTATTATTTCGTTATTAGCATTTCTCTCAACAGCATAAATTTATTGAAAATCCAAGAAAAATTTCAAGTAAAATTTGTTAAATTATAAATTAAAATACTTTTATTATATACATATATACATATATACATCCCCCCCCCCCGCACACGCTGCACACACGGATATGTCATTTTCATGAATATACGTGTGCACAGCGTGTACGGGGGGGGGGGATGCTCGGGTGTGTATGTGTGTGTGAGTGTCCGTACGTGTCTAATTTAATTACACACGTATGGATATTTACACACACACACACACCCCCCGCACACGTTATACACACATATATATTCATTTATGTAAATATGTGTGTGTGCAGCGTGTGCGGGGTTTTTCGTTTGTAACCCATGCGTGTGTGTGTATGTGAGCGTATGTGTGTGTGAATGTCTATACGCGTATAATTTAATTACACGCGTACAGATATTTACACATACACACGCATATATACACGCACATGGACAAATCCATAATTTATCAATTGAGTATTTTATTTCCATACGACGTTTTAATTGGGCATAATTAATTATATATAACTTAATTTCTAGATAATGCAATAATTGTATCAGTAACGTTATATATATTTTGAACACGGTACTTCTAATTATATTACTGTAATAATTAGTTATAATAATGTACATATCAAATGTACATGAAAAGTCCTTGATTCTTGAAATTTGTAAAAGTTCTAGTTAATTTTCAAAAATTGACGATAGCGATTAATGATATTTATAATTTAAATGTTAAGTCGAGGAAAAAGGTTTTTTCGCATTTTAATAAAAAAATAAATCACTTCACGTCGTTTCGAAAGTAGAAATTAATGAAATTAATAATTTAACTGGGTGACACAGCTGATTCTCTTTCCTTTGGTCCATGACGTTTCCCATACGTTATAGTTCGATAGCACTGATTTTAATAAGTTAAAACTGACTTAATGGTTGAACTTCCACTGTATTACTGTCATTTTTGTAAATCTCTTCTTAAAGTCTTAGAAAGTCTAACTTTTAAAGTCTTGGAAAGTCACTGGTGATAATTTGATGAAACTTTTTCCTGCCTCTCCAATTGCCACGCCTAGATAGTAAAAGTCTTTTTGATAAATCATTTTCTTATAAAACACCTTCTCTACGTTTATAATATTCTCTTTACCAGATAATTAATTCTTGATATTTCTTTTCCATAGCTTGGCATAATATATCCATTTTTTGACAGTGCATGATAGGATCAAAAATTTGGCTAGACAGAAACAGTTAATCGCGACCAAATTCTTTGTTTCCCATGTCAATATATATAGCATCACTTCCTTGAATATCATTCCTGAGTTTGTGATTACTTCCAATGTAAATCTTTCTTCAACCATGATTTTCGATATATTATTGTCAGTAATTGACTCTTCCAAAAGTATCTTGTATCAGTCCGTTTCTGGCAATTCAATGGCAGAAATTCGATCCGTTAAAACTTTCCTTATTTGATTATGCGGCCCATAAACATCGGGTTTTTTCTGTACCCAGCCTTTTCCAAATGACTTAAAATGCTTTGTGATCGGTGATTAGATCCATAATGGCATCGTGTGCAGCACTTGCACCAGAACATCCACACGAAAACGCTTGAACAACCATGTACGAGATGTCTTGATATTACACCGATCCCTAGCAATTTAAATATTGGCAATAACCAGTCACATCCGTACTGTTCTTGTAACGAAATTCAAAATCTATCGAATTTCTTCTTCCTTCAGGTCCATTACTTTTAAACCGTACTTTCAAACCTTTTAACCTTCCTGAAGATCTTCAGCGAAACGTCACCCTCCGTGTTCGCGACTCGACTGACTGCCAGCGATAAAATCAATAGGATGCGAAAAACGAAAAAATTTTTTTCCTGTATTAATTTCATATCCATAAATAATTTTATCGTTAAAATAGAAAAAAACTAAGTTTTAATTAATTTTCATAAATTATAACGTTAAAAAATTATTATAATTGCTTTGTACCGATTTATCGAATTTTATTCGTTAATTCCTGTGACGTATATATATATATACTTACATACACACACACACACACACACATATATATATGAAATCCAATATTAGAAATTAGTAGTAGATTAAATATTTAAATATAAGATACCTGCCGGAAAATGGTACAAGAAGAAGCAAACAAGCAGATCTTCTTTCATATCAAAGGTTTGTTTTTATTCAACATTGTTTACATATGCTTTACATATTACATTACTTATCAGGAAGCTTGATTTTCAGAAAAATCAATACCTCACAAATGGCCAGTCTTTTCTGCAAGGAACAAATATTGATTCGAAACCACCATCCAGAATATTAATCCAACACCACCGTAAGTCTATAGAAAATCTTTATAACCGGTCACTCATACGGCAGTAGCATAATATATATTTGCAATTAAATTATTTCAGGATTTAAGATCATAAGCCGCCATGCAACTTGGCATAATATATTATACTGGACAGACCCTGGAGGAGGCAGGAAAAAGATTACTTCTCCCCGTCAAATTCCGGATACTTCCAAACAAAACCAGTTGATCCAAATGGAAAGAAGAACGATGGTAGAAGGATGACGAGTTCAACCATTCAACGTTATTACTTTCAGTCTACATTTGGTAATATTCTTCGATCGAATGGCTATCTGTTCAAACCTCTATATATCACCGTATAATTTTCCTGACTATGGAAGAAATTCGATATACGTCAAAATTTTACTACCAAAAGGGATCCAAAAATTTGACTCAATCGGCTACAATTGGTAATATCTTACCTATATATCAGTAATAATTATTGGCCTATACGGTATCACCGATCATCGCACACAGCTAAAATCAAGCGTTTTCAACTGTGGAAGTTATGGTGCAAGTGCAGCACATGATGCCGTTATGGATCTGATCAACGATCACAAAGCATTTTTAAGTCATTTAGAAAAGGCTGGGTAGAAAAACAACCCGATGTTTGCGCGCCGAATAATCAAATAATGAAGGTTTTAATAGATCGAATTTCTGCAATTGTATTGCCAGACACGGCCTGATACTAGATACTTTTGGAAGAATCAATTCCTGACAATAATATATTGAAGGTCATGGTTGAAAAAAGATTTACATTGGAAGCATTCCCAAATTCAGGAATGATATTTGAAGAAGTGATGCTATAAATGTTGATATAGGAAACAAAGAATTTGTTCGCTATTAACTGTTTCAATCTATCCAAAATTTTGATCCTATTATACACTATCAAAAAATTAATATATTATACCAAGCTGTGGAAAAGAATATCCAGAATTAATTGTCTGGTAAAGAGAATATTATAAACGTAGAGAAGGTCACATGACGACCTTCTCAACTTGGGTATGGTAATTGAAGAGTTGGGAACAAGGCTCATCAAATCATGATCAATGATTTGACAGAGATGTAAAGGATAGAGTTTCAAAGACGTTGGAAATATATTTATAAAAATGGTGGCAATAAGGTGGAACTATAATTGTTGGGAGATTCGGATGGAGGCTTCATTCTATGTAAGATATTTTCAAAATATCGATTATAATCATTTATTTATTATAATCATTTATTATAATGTATCATTTGTCGTAGGTTCTGGAAACGACTGATCCATAAACTGCAGAGATAGCAGCAAATAAGTACCAATATTAAATATGTCTCAAATCCGGCTGGTTCTTAGAAGATCAAAAGACTACTTCGCTTCAACGTTATCTAAGAGATTTTTTTTTTTGCGCTACTTTGTTATGGTTTACTCTATAGGAGTTTGCTTTATATTGTAGGTATTAGTTTTAAGCAAACGTTTAGTAGTATTATTTTTTTTTTTTCGCAAATTGACTATTGTACTAGTTCTTATATCAATTATACATATCTACTACTTCCTATGCATGTAAAACAAATCTAATCTGTATAACATTGTATGTAACTCAACTTGCTTCACTTAGAAAAGAATATATGCATTAGAAAGCGAAAATTTGGGTTAGTAGTTCATTAACCTATTTACTCCAGCTAATTTTTATGTATGCGAATACCAATACAGGCTTATACACCGACGCGATAGTTCACATTTTGTCCACATCCGCAGTCGCTAAAATCGTTACGAAAAAAAGATGGTAGACTCAGTGAAAGCTAGTTCGGTAGCGTGCTGTTCAAGTCTAATTTTTTAGTTTTATAATCTATTGTTAAGAATATTGTAAAAGTATACTAAGAGTAACTTCTGATGATTATATTGGTATATTTATTCGAAAATTTATCATCAAATTTTTCAAACAAGTGACGATTCGAATCTTGCGAACGAGTGAAAACACAAGAAATTCGATACATTTTGAAATTTTACTACGAAAAAAACGAAAGAATATGTCTAAGGACAACAGAAAGTCAACTGAAAAGATTTGTGATGTTTATTGAACGATGTACAGTAGCGGTGGAATCAATGGAGTATGCAGCACGCAGCAGCTTTAAGCGTTATCAATACGAAAGTAAGTTATGAAACGACTAACGTAGATGCCGACGGTAAGAAAAATTAAAAATCGACTAGAAAACAATTTCAAATCTTTCGAAGAAGCATGGATTAAAAAAAAAAAAGAAATATCTCTTTTGCGAGTTTTATAAATTCCATTGTGACATAACGTCCGCCCTTTATTTTGCGCATGCGTTCGCTACCGTATTTTTATCGACTGGTTCCGATAAGGGCTTGGCAAATTCGAAAGAACGTGGTTCTCGTAATTTTTCTGATTTCTTTATTTATCTCACGACGGAACGATCGTCGAATATCTTGCTACGAGTGCTTTCGCGGCGAGTAGTATTTGCACGAGTAGCGTTCAAACGTTATTACTACGTTTTGCACATGGGTAGAAATGCAGAAGAAATTTAATACGTTTTGAATTTTTCCTGCGAAAAAAGAGAGCAATGCGACCCTAGCGGTGAAAATAATTACTATTTCTATCGACCGAAGCGGCATCGCTGGACGTGACACGTGGTCGGTTTAAATTTTCTCGACATGGAACTGATGTAATTACTGTCGTAAACAATATCGCCGAAAAGCTAGGCATCGATCAGAAAACGATTTAGAATCGTTCGAAAAAGGATGGATAAAAAAAAAAAGAGAAATACGCCATACGCGATTTTTCTAAATTGCAATGTGACATAACGTCCTCCCTTCGTTTGTCGCACGTGTTCGTTATCGCATTTTTATCGATCGATTCCGGTAATGCCTTGACAAATTCGAAAGGGACGTCCTCCTCGTATTTTTCCTGACTTCTTTATCTATCTCGTAACGGAACGATCGTCGAATATCTTGCGACAGGTAGTACTTGCACGAGTAGCGTTTCGACGTTATTACTACGTTTTGGAAATGAGCGAAAACGAAAAAAAAATTCAACGCATTTTGAAATGTCCTCGGAAAAAACGGAGGGATCTGACCCAAGAGATGGAAATAATTGGTAGCTCTATCGATCGAAGCGGTATCGCTGGAGGTGACACGTGATCGGTTCAAATTTTTTCGACATGGAACCGATGTAATTACTAACGTAGACAAAGTTGCCGAAAAGCTAGACATCCATCAGAAAACGGTTTTTAATTGTTCGAGAAAGGATGGATAAAGAAAAAAAAAAAAAAAAATACGCCACTCGCAAATTTTCTAAATTGCAATGTGACATAACGTCCGCCCTTCGTTCGTCGCACGTGTTCGTTATCGCATTTTTATCGATCGGTTCCGTTAATGCCTTGGCAAATTCCAAAGGGACGTCTTCCTCGTATTTTTCCTGATTTCTTTATTTATCTCGTAACGGAACGATCGTCGAATATCTTGCGACGGGTAGTACTTGCACGAGTAGCGTTTCGACGTTATTACTACGTTTTGGAAATGAGCAAAAACGAAGAAGAAATTCAACGCATTTCGAAATGTCCCTGGAAAAAGTGGAGGGATGCGACCTTAGCGATGGAAATAATTGGTAGCTCTATCGATCGAAGCGGTATCGCTGGACGTGACATGTGATCGGTTAAAATTTTTCGACATGGAGCCGATGTAATTACTGGCGTAGACAACGTTGCCGAAAAGCTAGACATCCATCAGAAAACGGTTTTTAATTGTTCGAGAAAGGATGGATAAAAAAAAAGAAAAATATGCCATTGGCGAATTTTTTAATTTGCAATGTGAGATAACGTCCGCCCTTCGTTTGTTGCACGTGTTCGTTATCGCATCTTTATTGATCGGTTTCGGTAATGCCTTGGCAAATTCGAAAGGGACGTCCTCCTCGTATTTTTCCTTATTTCTTTATTTATCTCATAACGGAAGGAGCGTCGAATATCTTGCGACGGGTAGTACTTGCACGAGTAGCGTTTCGACTTTATTACTACGTTTTGGAAATGAGCAGAAACGAAGAAGAAATTCAACGCATTTCGAAATGTCCCCGGAAAAACGGAGGGATCTGACCCTAGCGATGGAAATAATTGGTAGCTCTATCGATCGAAGCGGTATCGCTGGACGTGACATGTGATCGGTTAAAATTTTTTCGACAGGGAGCCGATGTAATTACTGGCGTAGACAACGTTGCCGAAAAGCTAGACATCCATCAGAAAACGTTTTTGAATTGTTCGAGGAAGGATGGATAAAAAAAAAGAGAAATACGCTATTCGCGAATTTTCTTAATTACAATGTGAGATAACGTCCGCCCTTCGTTTGTTGCACGTGTTCGTTATCGCATTTTTATCGATCGGTTCCGGTAATGCCTTGGCAAATTCGAAAGGGTCGTCCTCCTCGTATTTTTCCTGATTTCTTTATCTATCTCGTAACGGAACGATCGTCGAATATCTTGCGACAGGTAGTACTTTGCACGAGTAGCGTATCGACGTTATTACTACGTTTCGGAAATGAGTAAAAACGAAGAAGAAATTGAACGCATTTTGAAATGTCCCTGGAAAAATGGAGGGTTGCGACCCTAGCGATGAGAATAATGGGTAGCTCTATTGATCGAAGCGGTAACGCTGGACGTGGCACGTGACCATTTCAAACCTTTTCAATATGGAAATTACGATATACTTTTGAATCGTTTGAAAAAACACGAATGAGAAAGGAGAAATATCCTCTTTGCGAGTTTTTTTAAATTTCTTAGTAGCATTACGTTCACCCTTCTTTTTTCGAACGAGTTCGCTATCGCGTTCTTTTGTACTTGGAACAACTGGTTTCAGCGAGGGCTTTGCAAACTCGAAGAGAGAGGGTCCTGGCTATTCATAAGATTTCTTTATCTGTCTCATCAGGGAGTAATCGTTAAGCATTACCATCTGTACTTTCAAAACGGACATCTGCACGAGTAACGTTTAAACGTTATTATTATGTCTTAGAAATGAGGGAAAATAAAGAAGAGACTCGATACGTTTGGAAATCTTTCTGCAAGGAAGGAAGGAAGGGATGCGACCCTAGGGGTGAAAATAATTAGTAGCTCTATCGATCGAAAAGGTGTTACAGGACGTGGCACGTGACTGATTTCACACGTAAATTATGAAACAATTGTTGCAGATGATGTCGTTAAGGAACTAAATATCGAGCAAAAAACAAGTTCGAATTCTTTTCGAAAAAGGACGAATATAGAAAGAGAAACGTTTTTATGCGCGCGTTTTTAAATTCCACAGTCGCATAACGTTCACCCTTCTTTTTCAAACACGTTTCCCCACCGAGTCCCTTTGTACTTCGGACAACTGGTTTTAGTAAGGGGTTCGTAAATTCGAAGGGAGATTCTTCTAACCATTCTTTATCTCTCTCATCACGGAATAATTATCAACTGTAACCATCCATATTTTCGCAACAGGCATCCGTATGAGTAACGCTTAAACGTTATTATTACGTCTTAGAAACGAAGGACAATGAAAAAAAAAAACTCGACGCATTTTAAAACGTTAGCAGAGAAATAGGGAAGAATGAGACTCGAGGGAATGAAAAGTGATCCGAAAAGATTTGCCATGTTCCGTGTTCGACGATTCATGTAGGAGCCTTCATTTCCTTACGATAGTAAGTTAAGAAGCAACTCGAGTAGATGTCGCCATAGACTTGGCGACGATGAAAAAACAATTTTCTCCCTTTTTATCCGTCATATTTCTTTATCCGATAAAGAAGAAAAAGAAATATTACATTTGCAGATCCCCTAAATTTCGTAGTCACGTATCGTATACGCCCTTTCTCGCTTATTCGGACGAATTATCGTTCCTGTTTATTTTCACTCGACTCAATCGGTTTGGCTCTTTGAGGATTCATATAGGGGATTCTCTTTGAAATTCACGTAATTTCTTGATTTGCCTCGAGACGAAATTATTCCCTAATACTACTGTTCGTATTTTCTCGTGAAACCCCGACGAGAAACGTTTCAACGTTATTATTGCTTCTTAGAGATAAAAGGGAATATAGAGGATTTGCTATACGCTTTGAAATTTTACCACGAGGAAAGGGTTGAATGCGACTCGAACCAATTAAAAGTCAATCAAAAATCTTTGTAATATTTGTGGATCGATGTTGCATGCAGTACATGTGCAGCTTCAAACGTTTTCAATAGGGAATTGAGTTACGAAGCGATCCATGTGAATGATAACGTTGGGTTGACTGGTTTTGAAAAGAGCTTTGCGAATTCGAAGGGAGATCGTCCTCGTAGTTTATCCGATTTCTTTATCTATTTCATCACGGAAATATTGTCCGATACTTCCATTCGTATTTCTGTGGCAATGTTAAAACGTCGTTATTGTCTTGGAGATAAACAAAAGTAAAGCGGATATACAGTACACTTTGAAATTTTAGAACAAAGCAAGGATTGAATGCGACTCGAGCCAATTAAAAGTCAATCAAAAATCTTTATAATATTTATCGAACGATGTAGTATGCATGTATATATAGCTTCAAACGTTTTCAATATGAAATTGAGTTACGAAGCAATCCCTGTAAACGATAACGTTGGGTTGACTGGTTTTGAAAAGGGCTGCACGTATTCAAAGGGATATCGTCTCGTAGTTTATCCGATTCCTTTATGTCTCGTTGGTTAATTGTAGCCAAATATTCCCATCTGTATGTTCGCTGCGAGCACCACACGTGTAGGGTTTAAACGTTATTATTATTATTATCGTTATTATCATCATCATTAGTTATTGTTATTATGGTCTTGGAAACGCGTGTATTCATCAAGGAGAAATTCAATACGTTTTGAATTTTACTAGAAATAAAGGAAAAGGTGTTATTCAAAGGTATATACAGGTGATGAAAAGGATTTGTTACGTTTATTGATCGAAGCGATACTTGTGGGCGTGGCTCGTGGCCGGTTCAAGTGTTTTCAACATGGAAGTTATGACGTATCTCATGCGTATTGTGTTGCTAAGGAAATAAAGATCGACGGCGAGAACGGTACACGAGACCGTCGGATGCGCTGCAGCTTTTACTCGGCACATTTTACAGAATGCAAATTTCTTCTTTTTATTTTCTATAGAACCGAAAATAATTGGAGCAAAAAGATAATTCGATACAATTATATAATCAACGTAGATTGATAATTTATTAATAATTTGATATTAATTGGTAATGCAATTTATTGTACAATTCAGATTTTAGTTGATTGGCTCAACGATCGATGTTAACTGACCCGATGCGTTCGTTTCAATCGCTTAGATTCCAATTCAGGTCACTGCTTTTTGTATCGCTACATCGGATTTTTTTTTATTTGCAGAGATTGGCGATGATATAATATATGTATCGACGATTGAAATGGCCCGAGACAAAAGAAATGCTATTATGTCGACACGTATTCGTGTTGCACGAGAACGTAGATTTTATATCGAATTGATTTCTAATAGAGATAAAGGCTGATGGTTCGTTCTTTGTTCTTTCGAATCGAAAATAAAGTTTAGATCTCGCCAACGCTTTTTACGTTCGTTCATACTCGGACGCCTTCTCGTATGATAAAAATCGATAAAGGGAGACTATCGAGTCAATTAACGAGTGATACTCGGGATGTCGAAAGTACATCCAATAGACATACATATATCTACATGTCGCCATGCTTCAGAAATTCTATACAGATCATCGG
The DNA here is from genome assembly GCA_905340365.1 of Vespula germanica. Lineage (NCBI taxonomy): Eukaryota > Metazoa > Arthropoda > Insecta > Hymenoptera > Vespidae > Vespula > Vespula germanica. The sequence continues at coordinate 4,764,306 of HG996544.1, forward strand.
TTGCATTATTTCCGTAATAATACTATCGTCTCAATTGACAGCTGCAATGTTATTATGCACGTCAACGCCCATATTTATGTTATTTACTATTCCGTATTATGAAACAGTCTGATTTGTTTACAGATGCGTAAAACCGAATTACAAAAGCTAGCGCTGCCTGGGGAAAATAGGTCGTTACTTGATACATACGGACGGCATAATAAGTATTACATTATATTTTAATTCTACTCGGATGATATAAAAACACAACGTTAATTTTTATAACGATCATCTTTTTGCAGGTGAGATCGAGATGCAGCAGAAAACCGAGAAATAGGAGTACCTTCCGACCAAGTTTAACATGCATCCCAATTATGTATATGAGAATTTAAGATTTGATTTATCGATTCGTGCCAAGTAGGAACTAATCTCTCTGAAATTGGTAATTTGCTTTGTGCATGCTTCCTCTCTAACTATTCAAATTAATTAGGCAATTAAGACCCAATTAAGATCTTACGGCATTTGAGATGCCAGTTCAATTAGTTCTAAGATTTCCCTCTTTCGTGTCATTAGATTAGACTTCATTGTCTAATATGCTGTAATTCCCTTTGTAAAATTCGTTATAGAATTCGTATCTAGGAAGTTGTACTTATACGCTTAATAGTCGAACATATCGTATGAAGCTTCCGCCCGTGATGTTACCTTATTTTCTTTCTCTCTCTCTCTCTCTCTCTCTCTCTCTCTCTTTTTTTTTCGTATTATTTAAATTAACAAACATCTCTCTTTCTTCATTACGCAGAACCGAGAGATATGGAATTAGAGAAAATTTTTCGTTATATTTCTTTTTTCCTTCGTTATACGCAGCACCGAAAGATGTAGAATCAGATAACATTTTTCGCCCTTTTTCTTTCTTTTTTATATTTTTTACGTTCGTTATTACGCAGTACCGAAAGGCATGGAATTGGAGAACATTTTTCGGTATTTTTTTCTTTTTTCCCATTAATCCATTTTTCTCTCTTTTGCGTATTTCATTTCGATACGCTTTACGCAAGTCAATCAGCGTTTCCTATTACATGGTCGAAAGGTCAAAAAAGGTTGAAAGGGTAAAGCATAGGTCGCGAGAAATGAATTTCTCGTTTAATCCCTTTGAAATCGACATATTACTTTCTTTTTTCTCTAAACACGAAATAATCCACGTTGCATAAATGAATATTGTCGCAAACAAATCTGCGCCATTGTTTACCGTTTGCTCTTTGCCAAGGAATAATAATTCAAAAAAACATCGATATTCTGTTGACCCGTTCTCGTAATAAAAATATCCCGTAGGTGTATTTTTCGTTCTCAATAGTTGTTGTCAAACTGTTGTTGTTGATCGGATATGTTTTTCATGTAAAAAATATTTATTTCTCCGATTTGTTTTTTACCAAAATAAAATTCATATCACGCGCGAATCAATTGGGCCGAGAAATATTCGTGTTTTTTATTGTTATTCATCGCTAAACATCGTTCCTCTATATCGGCTGTTATATTTGTAAGAAAATCGTTCTGCCGTATAATCCTTCGTGAAAAACATATTTTTCATCTACCACGAGCGACCCAGTGGAATGTCAAATATTTTATTTTCAAACCGTAGAGGGTTATCGTTTAAAGCGGTTTAAAATTTTATTTTTTGGTTACAGTTCATCGGCGGTGATACGTGCCTTTGATCCAGCTCGATGTAAAAGAAAGAAAAAAGGGAGAATACGTATTTACCTTATGCGGCGGAGAGAACATATTGAGTTACTATAGCAACGGTCTGCAGTATTTGATTATCGCAGATTATCGACGATTTCCACAAATTTTCCACGAGCTTTTCGGGATATTACAAATGAACTTGCTGGATTCAAAGACAAAGCATTTCCTTTCCTTTTTAATGCTCTCGTTTTTAAACGACTGTAAAGCGACTCGTTTCCGTGTTCATTACTTGATCGAGATTAAATTGGAAGAAATAGAAGATAAAATTTGTAATTGGAATAATTACGTATTCTGATATGATATAGTATATTCCGATACAACGAATCTAATCTGGTGTAGTTTTACCAAGGTTTATTGGTAGAACGAGAGGACTGAATTCTTTCTTCGGAGGATCAAAAGGAAGCTTTAGATATAAGATATAATCGATTGGGGTCAGATAGATTGTCAAAGAGCCGTCCGACGTCGCGTGTAGAATTTGAATAAAGGTAGAATGTTTCCTCTAACAAAGGAATATTTCTTTGTACAAAAGAATATTTCATCGAGGAATCTTCTTCGAGTCAGTCTACTTTTTCCACCCTCGAAAGTTCACCTACTCGAGAGGAGAAAATAAAGATCAATCATAATGCTGAGAGTTTTCTTGGATATCGGACTAATGATAATTTGAACGAGTTTGAAAGAAGTAGAAGTAGAAGTAGAAGAAGAAGAAGAAGAAGAAGAAGAAGAAGAAGAAGAAGACGAGGGTAAGGATTGGGAGTCCATGAGGATCAATCTACCTCAGCTCTTTTCTCGACAACAATGATTCCAGAGATAAATTTAATTCAAGTTAAAAGGATATCGATGTCCGAGATGCGTCTTGATTTAGCGAATCTCGATCTGATTTCGAAAATAGCTAAGCCGACGTGTGCTAAATACGAAATTGGATGATCGAGAATAATAGCAATACTAACATGGAAGTAACAGGAAATAATATCTCGAAAAGGGACGATTACGAGAGTGAAGGCTTTAATCATGGACTTAGGAATAACTTCGGAAAAAATCAAAACGGGACTAAGGGAGATTTAACTTTCGAAGTAATTAAACCTGCAAGAACGGTCAAGGATTTATCATTTGTGAAGATAATGATATTGGCTCATGCGCTTTCGAATTCCAATATGACCCAATACGTTTGAACACATAAAACGAAATATATTAATTTCACATTTACATCTCTGCGTCATCGTCGTTTCATCAATTTCAACTAATTGCGATTAAATAATTCGACCTAATTAAAAGTAGAAGAAATTTTGAATTCGAAATTATGTATAATATTCACGAGATGAATTTTAAATAATATTGCGTAGTATTCGACATACGTTATTCAAAAATGTACGAATATCGATATTAATTTGCAATCATGAGCGCATTCTTTTGTTAATATCCTTCGATAGGGATTTAATGAAAATGTATGCTTCCACGTACGTATCGTTGATTATCTTCGTATTAAACGTTTTATTATTACCTTTTTCGAGTTCCGTCTACACTCGAGTACGTGCTTATATAGAGGGTCAAGTAGCGGGAATATATACGCGGGCGTGTGAGGGACTGCGTTGGCGTATGAGAGCGTAGGTGTGTGTATAAATCCCTCTTACGGAATAACAACTTCAAATATAAAAGGTTTCTTTTGCTTTCCTCTCAACAGACCATAGCGTAATATTGGTTGATGTGGTTAGCTGTACGATTCAATTAAGAGTATGTGTACCGACATTACTCAATTAACTATTTAACTCTTCTCCGAGAGAGATTTATCAAGTCACTAATTTAATCCTCTCCTAGAGACGTCTACATTTTGCTGAAAACCTGTTAATTCTTCAAAGAACTTTAGAAAAGGATATATAACTTTAATTTGAGCCATTTAATAATTCTTATTTTACGTCTTAAGCTACACAAGAAAATATAATTCCGTTTCCGTAATCGTTTATTTTGTACTATATACAACCGTACGAAGTAATGATTTTATTATATTTTTAATATGATATTCGAGATTGCAACGTCCGAGAGACTTAAGTCCTCGAAAAACACACACACACACACACATACGATGTAACGCTTCGTCAATATTTACTTTACTTATCACTTAGGATAACTCTACTTTTATACTTTTCCTAATTACTGTTATTTGATCAACCTATCATCATTGTCTATAGCATAAGTTGTTGTAAATAATACAGAAATATACCTTTCCTCCCATAAAATGACAAACGTCATCTTCCCAAATAAAGTCTTTTACATTCTGTTCTTTTTAATTAATATCAACCTTCCCTTCATAAAAAAAAAAATAAAAAATATAAACGATTAAAAAAATTCCCTCCCACAAAAGAAAAGAAAAAATTGACAAAAATCGGTTCTTAAAAAACGAAATGATTAAAACGATATGAAAATGGAAAATGATAGAGAGGAAAGAGGACAAAAGATCGGAGAGGAAGAGAGAGGTAAATTCAAAGAAATATTTCCTGCTACAAGTATTGATCCGTGACCTGTCCATTCGTGTATATTCGTAACATTTCGTTCGGATTACCGGGGCTGTTACCAGCTACGATATATTACGTGGGGGAAACTAAAAAGTGGGGGCTCTGAATGGCGCATGCTCGTTTCGTGAGAGAGGATGAGATCCGGACAGATAGATGGGAGGGAAACCGGGATTTATTTTATATTTGAATCTTACCGTACTGCGTGAAAGAAAGCACTATCGCTCCGCGCGAGCTAGTTAACTATACGGCTGCTGCACGTCCCAACCATACTTGCACGTTCTGACGCCATCAAAACAAGTTTTTCTCATTTCCTCCACCTCCAAACGAGAACTTCAGGTCCGTAACAACATCCGAAGGACCCAAGAAGCGATCGATTTTTAGTCATCCACAAGGTAAGATAAATCATATATGAACTTCATGACATTTCACAGCAGACACAAAGCTTTATTTTCATATTTTTTTTTTTTTTTTTTTTTTTCCATACAATGTGCTATAATTGTATACACGTATATGTAAGTTGTGTTATAGACATGCATCGGAATACACTGTTTTACGCAATTTTCTCTACAATATTACGATATATTACGATACACACAATACGCTACAGAAAGTTATATAGTCTTTTATTATTATTTTAAGCCATATTTTAGAAAGTGTAATTTATAATGATATAGAATTTTGCAATATTTTTAATTTGCGATATATTTTATGTACGTACTTGTCAGTTACATAGTCGTCAGTACAATAGTCATTTTTTTATTTATTTCAGAATACGTGATATTCTTTCTCAAGAAACAGGACCAATCGTATTTAAAATGTTTCTCTTTATTGTTATTTGTATATGCATATATCTTCATTTAATGGTTTGCACATACTACTTGATTTATCTTTATCTCCTTTTGCGTTTAAATAATTAAAATTATCATTACGTAGAAAAAAATTATAGAATAATGATGCCAAAAACATTTCTGGTATCGTTACATATCTATATTCATAACTCTATGGTAAAATTAATATATGAAATAAACAAAAGACCGGATAAAGGAGAAAAACGAAAAAAAGAACCAGATGAAGTAGAAAAGAATAAAAAAATAAAAACATAAATAAAAAAATAATGAAAAAAAAACATATAATATATATAATAATGTTGTAACATGTATGTCATATATATATCTGTGTAGTATGTGATACGTATGTTTTATTAAATTTATGATCGCAACTCGTAGTAAATATTTTTATTAAAAGTTTTAGTAAAGTTCATTAAGATATATTTATTATTGTTATAACGTTTAATTATTTATAACAAACTACGTATCACTCAATTTGTAGTTAATATAATTTGTAGTAATGTTAATAGTAATTCTAATTAATTTGTAGTAATGTTAATAGTTGTTTGTTAATAGTTGTTTGTTAATAGGAAAACGTTTTTTGGTGTTTTAACTCGAAAATAAATTGTTTCATTATAAATGCTAAACGATTCAATTGGATAATTAGAATATATATATATATATAATTTATCTATTTTGAGCACAAAAAAATTTTCTTAACAACTTGAGTCGCATTCTGTTTTTTTTTTTTTTTTTTTTTATGATAAAAGTTCAAAATGTATCGAATTTCTTTTTCATCTTCTCTTGTTTTTAAGATATAATTTTTAACACGAATATAATCTTTAAGGAATAATTACAAAAATATTCAATGAAAAGCCGCCTTTTGAAAGGGCGGCAGTTTTATCAAATTTGGTTATTTGGATTTGAGTAATACCAAGAAACGTTTCAATATAAGTAGTAAACATGTTATGTAGAAAAAAAATAATATATGAAATTTAAATGAAAAAATTATATAATTAAGATAATCATTTTTGTATTGATTTCTATTTGTAATTTTATTCCTGTTTACTTCTTTGAATTCTATTATTCGCGTATATAATTTAAGCGAATATATACGCGTAGATAATTAGGACGAGATAAGTACGATTAGATAAGTACGAGAAATATTTTTTCTTACATATACCTAAACTAATATAATCCTTTTCATTATTTTTTCAGATTACGTGAGAATTTTTCAGAAATTCTACATTGCACGGGTTCCGTGATACACGCTCTGAAAATGAAAGAAAAGTCAAGTGACAATGCAGCATCAAATAACATGTTAGTATTTATAACAATTTGCATAATTATATATCTTAATTTATTAGCTTGTACGTATTTTGCTATCTATTATTATTCAAAACACTAAAAATTTATAAGTATTTAAAAAAGATGAAAACCCGATATATGTTCTTTGTGTATATATATATTTAGTCATTTTTAAATGTTTAATAAATCGAAAGACCCACTACACACACACACACACATACACACACACACACACATCTAAACACTACCAGACAAAAATGTACTTAGACAAATGATTTTCTTAAATTTTTTTTCAATCAATTTAATGTGTTCATATTAAAATAATTGATTTATAGAGGGAAAGACGACAATTATTTATATGAGTAGATTACATGACATTTAACATAATGCAAATTTCGAAAGAGGTAAAAATATAATTGGCAAACCTTCACAAAAAACTGAAATATTACAAAAATTTAAAAAAAAAACGTATATTGATATAATTTATCGGCTAAACGATATAATACATTACTATTTAGTAGAATATCCTTTGCATAGAATATCGTTTTCAGAAGCACGAGCCACCGAATAACACACAAGAAACAGATATGTTCGTATATGTTTTATCTTGTGTATTATTAAATATACATTTAATTTTTTATATATTTTATGTAGTATATATATATAATTCTTCGTTCTCAACTTAATTTTTAATATTTAAAAATGTTTAATAAATAATTCTAATATATATATAATAAACTACTTTTGAATATTCGTTGTAATGTGTAAAGGTATGCAATCTTTTAAGCATAAATTTCAAAAGGTTCTGCGTAATAATCGGCGAAATGTTGCGTCGCTCTGCATAGAGTATCTTAAATATTTCTGCAATATTTCTAAAACTTTCCGTCATTAATTCTCAAGTTTAAATGTTACCAAAGATTCTAGATCGATTTTAAATTCGGATTATATGGAAGTCGTTTAAGCCTGCTAACAATATTTTGATTTAAACGATTTTGTGCCACACGAGACGAGGTTTAGGATTACTATCATGTTGAAATATCCAATTACTTTCTATAACAAACTTTGCGAAGAGCATCATGTCGGTTTTTAATATTTCGAGATCTTATTATTTTTCCATAATATTTTTAATTTGCGCCATTAACGGCTCAAAACAACCTTGACCAAAAATGGAGGTTTGGATCAAGATATTCTTACTTTTGTATTTTGTTGTTAAAATTTAACAAAGAATGTCCAGTCTTTTACTTTTGTGTTGCTTATACGCAACAAATTACATCGTTGCCTAATAATCTGAATAAGCCGACATCATTAAAAAGCACATTGAATTAATAATCTATTGACCAATGTTGGATTTCTTAAAGCAAATACAGATCGAGTCAATCATTTTTTTTTTTTTGTAATTAGCGTCATTCTAACGTCACGATATCCATATAATCCGAAAGATGTTAAACAAAGTTTACATATATTTTGTATAAATCATCATTTTTCATTCAAACTTTTAAGATTGCATACTTTTGAGATTAAGTAAACAACGAACATTGTATTTTTTATCTTGCGTGATAGATGTTTTTTTTCGTCGTAAGTACTTAGATGACTCATTTCAGTGGCATCGGGCTAGAACTTGCGTTCTAATATTATACGCAAATTGTTTCGCAATTTTCAAATAACAGGTAATGTTGGCCTATCGTTTAATGCCGTTATGATCTTTTCCCTCTTTTATTCATATATTCAAAATATATTTAAGATTTTCTTGAATAAGATTCTTTTTATTTAAGATACAAAGAAAAATAAAAACATGAACATTTGTCTGATTACGTTTAGTCTGGTACTTCGGCGGAAAGAATAATTCTTCTGCCGAATAATAATAATTCTTATTTTTACGCCAAGGTGCCCATTGTTTCGTTTTTTTTTTTTTTTAATTTTACGTCTGGAATTTTTCGAACATTTAATTACAATCGGAACTATTCGAAAACTTATTTTTACGCCAGCTTTTATTGAATAATTTACATATAAGAATATTTACATATATAAAAATTGTTTATAAGACATTTCGAATCATGTGGTGTCATTCTTTACAAAAGAAATTCATTTAAAATTACTTTAAGATCTCTTCCATAGGTCAATAGACTATTAATTCAATGTGCTATTTAATTGTGTCGGCTAATTCAGATTATTTGGTTACAAAGTAATTTGTTGCGTATTAGCAACACAAAAGAGATTGGACATTCTTTGTTAAATCCGAACAACAAAATACAAAAGTAAAAATATCTTGACCCAAGCCTCCATTTGTGGTCAAGGTTTTAAGCCGTTCATGGCGCAAATGAAACATATTATGGAAGAATAATAATACATTATTCTCTATAAATTATAAATTAATTTATTAAAATTATTAATTCATTCATTAATTTATCATTAGCACATTGAATTATACGTAAAAATTCAGACAAATGATTTGTTCGAAAACGTCCGATATATTTATATATTAAATCGTAGAATATATCTTGGTTGAGTAGATTGACGTATTTATATATATGTTTGCGTTTAATTATTAATTTATAACACTTATATATGTATATTACACATTACACATTACATATACATGAACATTAAAAAGAATTTAAATTAAAAATTAAAAAAAAATTAAATTAAAATTAAAAAAAAGATAAGAGAGAAATTAAAAAAAAATTGATTAAAGTTAAAGAAAACAAAAAAAAAGAAAAGAGATTTAAAAAATGAAGAAAATTAAAAAAGGAAAAAACTAAAAAAAAAATAAAATAAAAAATGAATTAAAATCAAAAGAATTTCAAAAAAAAAAGAAAAGCAAAAAAAATTCTTTTTAAATGAAAAGATTGTCTACAGATAGGTTTATGTACATTTCTTTCTTAATATTAGTTATATCTGATTTATCTCGGTACGAGATGTTTCGCAGTACGAGAAATGTTTCTTTAATGCGTATAATTTGTGTAATATCTGGGTTGCGTGCTGGGCTGGGTTCGGGCTGGGTTTGGGTCTGTGTCTGTCTGTGTCCGTGTAGTATCGATGTTATGCAAGCTCCTTTTATTAAATGTTTACTTCTTTTTTAAAATTGAGGATATTTGAATGTTTTAGATTTGATAAATATAAAATTCATGGATTAATAGAAATTTCATTGACTTGAAAATTTTAATAAAAAATGGAAAATAGATAATATTTTTTACTTAAGCAGAGATTTAGAAGAACATTTATTAAAAGTTTGAGCAAGGTGTATTTATAATTATCATTATTATAGTGTTTTATTAGATATAATCTAATTATAAATGACATAATCTAATTTTTAAATGATGTGATACTAATTTTATTACGTGTAATTGTATACGTTCGTTAAATATTAAGTTGAGGGAATAACATTCTTCTTATTTTATTTCTAGCAATTTATAAATTACCAGAATGTTTCGAATTACTTACATTGGACGTTGTAATCAATAGTCGAATCGGCAGCGACGGTTGCATCATCCATCTTCTCACGATGATCGCGTTTTCACATTATTGTTCATGATGCGCCGTTTGAAGTATCGGTATAGTTTAATTTTATTTACAATTTGCAAATAATAGTTCAATTAAACTTTTCCTTATTAATCACACGGTACATCCGACATTTTTTTCGAAAACGTTCAAAACTGTTCGTTGCCGCGTCGTTAATACTATAAAGTCTGATCACAACTACAATATCGAAACACGAACGAAAACACATGCGAAGAATCTTGACACTGCCTCGATCCCTAAATGTCACAAATTAATTAATTACTTATAATCTAAGTTTTAAATAATGTGATAGCAATGTTATTAGTAATTTTATACGTTCGTTAAATGCGAAATCTAATATTAAATTGGTGGAAAAACGTTCTTCGTATTTTATCTCAAAAATAAATTGTTACGTATTACTTACATTAAATGGTGCAATCAATAGCTTGAATCGGCAGGAACAGTATCTTCTTCTTTCTTCTCATGATGATAATTTCGTTCTTTCTTGAGGAAGACTTCGGTATCGTTTAATTTTATTAACGATATGCAAATAGAAGTTCATCCCACTACATTTTTCATTTTTTATGCGCAGAACATTTTTTTTTGCACACAACTGTTTTTCAGACTGTTTTTCAAATTGTTCAAAACTGTTTTTTAACGACATTAGTTCTTTGCTGCTAGTAACATTTTCATCACAGTTACAGTATATAATTACAGTATATAGCCACGGTATATAATTATTACACAGTACATAAAACACTTGCACGGAAACACTGGCGAAGAGTCTTGACACTAGTCGATCCCTAAACGAGACAAATTAATTAATATAGGATGAGATAATTTTTAAATAATGTGATAGTAATGTTATTAGTAATTCTATACGTTCGTTACAAATGCGAGACTCAAATATCAAGTTACGAGAAAAACATTGTTTCTATTTTATCTCAAAAATAGATTAATTCGAATTACTTACACTAGACCGTCAGACTATAATCAATAGTCTGATCCCGCAGGAGCAGTTTTTTCTTCTTCTTCTTCTTTCTCATGATGATAATCTTTTTCTTAAATTATCTTCAGTAACGAGCCGTTTTACTGATATTTTGATTAAGTTTCATTTTATTTTATTACAATCTATAGATTAATAGACTTCTATAATTATAATTAATTTAATTTACTGTATAATAATTATAATAATTATATTTAATAATAATTATATATATTATTAATTGATATTCAATAATTATAGATCAACATATATTTATCTATAGAATAATTGATTTTTTTTTTTTTTTAATAGAATCGTTAATCGCTCAATTAAACTTTTCCGTATTTAATCAAATGGCACACAACATGGAGCTCCCTTTCATACCCGTTCAAAACTGTCTCGTAATCATCCAATTCTTTGCCAACGTCGATAGTACCATTTTCATCAAAACTACCGTATTGAAAGCATTTTAACGAAAACACTTGCGAAGAGCCTTTATTCCACGTCATCCCTAAACGTCGCCAATTTTCTTAGCAATTTCAGTCACGTTTTATCCTCTTTTGTAGCAGAAATTCCCGATCAAATTTTTTCTTCGTTCTTTTTCACTTTTATGGCATAACAATTTTCAAATAAGTAAACAAATACATTTTAGACTGTTTCCAAAATGTTCCATGAGAAGTTGCCTTTATAAAGCGCGCCAAATTGATTGCTTCTATTATCTGAGTTGTACTAAAATGATATTACCGGCCGGTGAAATAGGAAGAAACGTTTTTCCCAAATTAATTTACGACGAATAAGAAATTAAAGTATGAAATGGAAAGACTATTAGATATCAAATATCTCTGTATATAAATGATAATGTCAGGTAACTATGATTTACACTGCGTTTTTTACTGATATCTATTGTTCATGTTATTACTGTTTACATGTTTGACTATTAGATAAGTTTGTTATCAAAGATTATAAAAAAACAGATTTTTGATGTAATATTTAAATATAAGTCATCTGTCATCGAACGAAACGAATCAGAGAACGAAACTTCCATCGAATACTGCCAACTTCATTTAAAAAGGTTAGTTTTTCTTTCACATCGTATGCCTTACATTACCATAACGTTTGTTAATTTCTGTCTGTTATTGTAGTACATAGTTTTTTCTATTATAGGAGTAAAATTTGCCTCTGTGAGAGAATTAGCAAAGCTTCTTGATTTCTGTTCTTACAATTTTTAAGCGAAGAAGGAAGAAAAACTATGTACGAACTCTGCAACCTGCCGGAAGAATAAAAAAATAATGAATCTAAGACATTCGAAGATATAGACAGTAGTGGCTTTTATAGCTTCAAATATTTTTATAATATTTGAGGCATTCGTGGCTTCAAACACTTTTGGTATATTTCATTCGAGTTTATTTCAATTTTAGAACGATACATTAACTTTTGTAAATGTAATATATCTATTTTTTTATTAGGCATTGTCAAAATGATACCAAGTTCGACAAAATTGCTTATGCAATTTGATTGCAATTGATTTTGCAAAAATTGGAAAAATGGAATTTATATCTTACTTTAAAATCCTGCAAAAAAACATTATCTATGGGTCTGCAGAGAAGCTTCAGAATCAATTATTTGTATGGCCATGGTATAATGTATATTTTGCAATTGAATTATTTCAAGATTTTCAAAGAAAAACAGGAAGGGTTGTCGTAGTGAAAGATACACGAGCTGCTCATTTAAATGCCTGTCACACAAGTACCAATCAATGTATTGGAGGATTAACCCTTTGATGATGTGGAAAAGAAATTAGATAAGTTAAAAAAAACTACTTCCCATCGAATTTGAAAAGCTTTCCAACAAAACGATTCGTCCTAAGTGGAAAGAAAAGCAATGACAAAAAGTTCGTGAAAGCTGCTGAACATTTAACCAGTCGTTCAGATCACTTTGATTTCAACTTGGTAATATTATTCAATTAATTTCGAATTAATAGCCGTCCGTCCATTCGAAAGATGACGAATGAATGATTGGAAAAATTACGGCAAGCAATTGAAATGAAACAATGCGTTAGATAAACGTTGATGAATCGACGCGAATACAATAGTTGTAATTTCAACTATTAAAGACAGAAAAATATTACAGAAACAGGAGCAATGAGATAGAAGTACAACCACTACAAAACAGGTTTTAGAAGCTGTATAAGCGACTACAAGCACAGTATTTGTACGATACGTAACAGGTAAAATATTTTGAAAAATATTTATTATAAGCATCTTTTTGTTATAACCATTTATATTATAATGCATCGATTGTCATAGGGTCTGCAAAATATTAATCCATCTATAGGGAAAGAGGTATAACAATACCGAACACGTCTCTAATCCGGCTGTTTTCTTAATGGATTAAAACACGAGTTCGTTTCCACGTTATCCAAGAGATCTTTCTTCCAGCGCTACGTTGTTATAGTTTGCTCTGTAGGAGTTCACGTCACATTGTGTATAATTATATTTAAAAAAACGTTCCACAAAGTTTTACTTTTCTCTCGCAGATTTACTACTCTATTAGGTCTTCTCCATCATATTTATTGCGTTCTATTGTATTCTTGTATTTAGCGAAAAACAAATTGTACCTATCCTATGTTTATTTACGTATATTTATTGTATTCTATGTATTTATTGACAAACAAATTGTATCTATCCTATGTTTATGTGTATATTAACTACGTGTATTTTGATATACTTTGTTGTGGAAAAACAATATACAAATTTAAAACTGAAAAGTTTGTTTTTACATTTTATTAAACCTACTGGCTTGAACCTATATAATACCTATCGTTATGTGTGCGTCAGAGGGTAACACCAACACAGTCTTACACATCAATGAGATAGACTTAGTTCATATTTCGTCCACATCTTCGTCGCTGAAGTTCCAATCGTTAGGAGAAAAAGGAGGCTCAATAGCTGCAGTGAAATGTCATATCATAGCGTACAACAGAAAAGTGATTTTTAAGTTTTGCAACTGATTGTTTAAGAGTACTTTTAAAACGGGTATGTTCATATTCCTCTATTTCTATACAATTTGTTAAAAATAAAATTTGTTAAAGTATCTGGAAAATCAAGGAAAATACAGAAAAAAATTCAAAAAAATTGTATTTCAAAAAAAAAAAAAAGAAGAAAAGCAAAGAAAAACGTGCCTCAAGTCAATTAAAAGTCGATCAGAAAGATCTGTGATGTTTCTTCGTCGATGCAGTATCGCTGGGCCGAGCATGCAGCAGCTTCAATCTTCCCAATATGAAAGTAAGTTATACGATTTTTCTATGAACTGATCTAGATGATGTCGCTAAAGAACTAAAAATCGACCAGAAAACAATTTTGAACCAATTGAAAGAGGATGGAAAATAAAGAATATTCCATTCTCAAGTTTTTCATAATGGCGTAACGTTCCCCCTTCATTTTTCAAAGGCATTTCTTTCGACCGGTTTTGACAAAGGAATTCTGGCAAATTCGAAGGGGGATCGTCTTCCTAACTCATCTGATATTTTTATCTATCTCATAACGGAATAATTGTCAAATGTTTTGCAACAAGTACTTTCGCGACAAACATCTACTCGAGTAGCATTTAAACGTTTTAATTATGGCTTAAAAATGAGTAAAAATAAAAAAAAAAAAAAATCGATACATTTTGAAAGTTTCCTATAAAAAAAAAGAGAAGGATGCGACTAAAGCCAAATAAATGTCAATCAAAAAGATTTGTCATGTTTATTAATCGATGCAATATGCAGCACGTAATAGCGTTAATGGCCATCGATATGAAAATAATTTATGAGACAATTGCCGTTGATGAAGTCATTAAGGAATTAAATATTTACTGGAAAACAGTTTCGAACCATTTGAGGAAGGATAGATATAAAAAAAGTATAAGAAATATCCCGTAATGGTAAATAAAAAATATAAAATTTATAATAAATATTCCGTAATGGCGTAACGTTCTTCCTTCATTTTTCAAATGCATTTCTTTCGACCGATTTTGGTAAGGGCTTTGCAAATTCTAAGAGAAATCGTCCTCGTAATTTATCCAATTTCTGAATCTATCTCATAACGGAATAATTGTCAAATATTTTGCGATAAATATTTTTGCGACAAGTATCTACACGAGTAACATTTAAACGTAAATTATAATATCTTGAAAATGAGCAAAAATAAAGAAGAAACTCGATACATTTTTATGTCGCTAAGGAACTAAATATCGAGCAGAAAACAATTTTGTACTATTTGAAGAAGGATAGATATAAAAAGAGAAATATCACATTTCTGAGTTTTATAAATTCCGTAATGGTGTAATGTTTTCCCATTATTTTTGCCCTCATTTGTTACCGCGTTTTTTCCAACCAAGTTTTGGCAAGGGCTTGGCAAATTCGTAGGGAGGTCGTCTTCGTAATTTATTTAATTTCTGTATCTATCTCATATAATCGTTAAAAATGTTTTGCAACGAGTACTTTCGCAACAAGCATCTACACGAATAGCATTTAAACGTTATTATTACAATTTTGAAAAAAAAGAGAAAAAAAAAACGATACATTTTTAAATTTTACTACAAAATAAGAAAAAGATACGATTCTAACGACAAAAATAATTGGTAACTTTGATCGATCGCAGCCAGTATCAGTGGGCGTGGCTCATATTCGTTTCAAGCGTTTTCAATATGGAAGTTATGATAGTAGATAGATGACAATAAAGACACTAAACGAAGATATCGAGGCATCGGAATTTCTGATTTAATTTTTGACAGCATAAAATTTCCTTCCTTCGATTGTCTGTATAGTTAAAAATAAATGCAGCAAAATATACTCCCATCAAAATTGAATTACAGTAATCAACACAGATATAAAATTTATTTTTCGGACGATAAATATTACCTTATTAATTTATTATTCGATAATAAATTAATAATGATAAACGAATATTGATTTATTAATTCTTTATTCGTAATAAACGAATATTGATTTATTAATTTTTTATTCGTAATAAACGAATATTGATTCATTAATTTTTTATTCGTAATCAATGAATATCAAATTATTTATCTTCCATTAAATTTATTTGCTTGGCTGGACGCTCGGTCTTATCGAATCCGATGCCATCGTTTTTACCTATTATGTCTAAATTCATTACTGCATTTTGAACCACTACATTACATATCTTTCTTATTTGTAGAGGATATTACTTGGTGGTAATATAATAAATGTATTGACAAATGAAATGGTCCAAGATAAAGAAAATGCTATTATGTTGGTACGTATTTATGTTGCATGAGAATGTAGGTTTTATATCAAATTGAATTCTAACAGACGTAAAGGGTAATTTGTTATTCGTTCTTTTAAATTATAATAAAATGTAGATATCGTAAGCACTTTTTACTTTCGTTTATATTCGAATACTTTCTCGTATAATAAAAATCGATCATAAAGGGGAAGTATCGAGTCGACTAACAAGCGATATTCGACATATCCATAGTACATTCGGTGTATATATATATATATATATATATATATATATATACACACACACATTTTGCGTTATTCCCGTAATAACGCTAGCGGCTCAACTGACAGCTGCAATCTTGTTATACATGCCCCATTATACCTATATATTATTTACTACCCCGTACTAGGAAACAGCCTAATTTGTCCGAAAATGCACAAAATTAAATTGCGAAAGCTATAACTGTATGAGTAGATGCTATCAGATATATACGAACGATAGACTTAGTATTACGCTATGTACTCGAATGATATAACAATGTAACATTAATTTTTATAATGATCATCTTTTTACAGATGAGACCGTTTGCAGCGGAAAACCGAAAAGCAAAAGTATCTTCCGAAGATGTTTAAGAAGCATCCGAGTTATATGAAAATTTACGATTTGGTATATTGATTTATTTCAAACAGGAACTAATTTGATCGAAAATGATATTTTACTTTGTACCTTGCTTCTCAGTGGCTATTTTTAATGCCTATTTAATTAATTCCAAGATCTCTCTTTTTCCTATATTTTCATAATTTTCTGTGTAAATTATAATATATTTCTCTTTGTAAAATCCCCCGAGCAATTTGTTCTACTCTGAATATTTATTTCAATACTGTTCGATTGATAAAAAATATTGCATTAAAACTTCTTTCGCGATACCATTCCCTTTTCTCTTTTTTCGGATTATTTTAATTAAAATATTTACTTTTCCTTATTACGTAGCAATGAAATATGGAATCAGAGAAGATCTTTGAAGAAGGTCTTTTCATATTTGTTTTTTTCTTTATTTAATCTCTCTTTGGCGTATTTCCTTTCAATGGGCTTTCCGCAAGTCAATCAACATTTCCTATTACACGGTCAAAAGAGTCAAAAGGGCCGATTACAGCTTTGATTGAAATGAATTTCCAGTAAATCCCTTTGACGTCCACATATTATTTTTGTTTGCTTTTAATCTGTATACCATAAACATATATTGCCCCAAGCATTTTGCTTCATATTTGCTGATCGCTTCTTTGCAAAGAATATTTATTTTTCCGATATTTTTATAAAAGTATAAATTAGGTCAGATGGAATTAATTAGCTTCAGAAGGATCTCCTGTTTGTTATTATAATTATTATTAAACATTACCTAATTAATTTCTTCCTATGATTTTCATATTTACATTACTTATATTTATATTATAAGAAATTTATATCATAAGAATTATTATATTTATATGGAAATCGAATAATCCTTCACCTACTACGTGAAAAACACGTCCTTCACCTACCATGACCTAATTGAATATTCAATGTTTCCGAAGTTCTCGGATGTTATCGTTTAAAATGGTGTTTTTAAAAATTTAAAAGTTTTTGTTTTACAAATGTTATAGGAATACATTATTCATCGACGGTGACATGTGCCTTTGTTATAGCTCGGATTTAAAAGGAGAAAAACGAAAATACACATCTACATTATGCGTGATGGAGCACATATTGAGTTACTGTAGTAACGATCCGCAATATTTTATTATTGAGGATTATCAATGGTTTCCATATATTTTTGCCGAGCTTTTAGAAGATATTATAAATTGCTGGATTTAAAGGCAAGGTATTTTCTTTCCTTTTTAAGGTTCTTGTTTTAAAAACATTCGTAAAAATACGTAGCAAAAGAGAATTTATATTCTTAGGGAATATGTACTTTGACATCATAGAAAGTAATCCGATATAAGGAGATTAAGATGCTTCTGTTTTACCAAAGTCTATAGGTGGAATGAGAAAACAGCATTTCTTTTTCAAAGGAACTGAAAGCAGCTTTAGCGAGGGAGTATAATCGATTGGGAGATAGGTTGACAAAGGAGGGTCCGACGTCGTATCTGAAATCTGTTTGAAAGCAGAATTCTTCTAACAAGGTAATATTTCGTAAGAGGAGAATATTTCATAGAAGAATCCTATTCATGTCTACCTTTTTCCACTCTGAAAGGTAGTCGACGTTGTCAAAAAGAAAAAACGGAGATCGACCATAACGTTGAGAATATTCTTATATGTCGATCTAACGATGATTCGAACTGCATTTGTTTAAATAATCATAGACGCGATAACAGTATTTATTTCAAGACCATCGGTCTAATTAAAAACGAAGAAACAAGAAAGATTAACGATCACCCTAACATGAAAAATCTGTTTATCGATCCTAAAGTAGAAGGAGAAGAAAAACAAAGAGAGAGAAAAGTTGAAGACGAGGGTGAGAATTAGGAGCTTATACGCATTTCGGATTCAATCGATGATTGATTTTTCATGTATATAACATTTTAAATTCAAATATTTAAATTCGTAAAAATATATAGTTCCATTTTGTTCGTTATAATATTCAGGACGTGCATTTGTAAAAAATATTTCATATTCACATTTTATAAAAATATTTCAAAAAAATACTTCAGAAGAATATTCCACTTCATTTTTATTCAGAAATTCAGCGCGGATTAGTACGAATTAATTTGGAGCTTTGCGTAAAACCCTCGTTATACCAGATTTGATAGGGATTTAACAGAACGAGTATGAGTCAGCACATGTATCGTTAGGTACCACCATATTAAACGCTTTATTATACTTCCCTCGATCTGCGTCAGCTCTTGAACGACGAGTTTAGGTAGGGGTTAAGTGGTAGTAGAAGCACGTACGTACACGTGTATGTGTATAAACCCTCTTTAGAGAATAACCACTTCAGGTATAAAAGGTATATTTTCCCGTGCATCTCTCTCAATAAGCTCCTAGCGGAATACTGCACGATTTGGTTAGCTACGCGATTTAATTAGCCGCTTACGTACCTACGTTACTCAATTAGTAGTCTAGCTCTGCTTTGAGAGCAATTTACTATGCCAATGGTTTAATCGCTTTGTGCAGACAACTAAATTTTCGTAAAATGAAAATAACGCTTTTTTCAAGATTTTTAAAAAAGATAACGCAATGATGTTTTTAGTTGCTTATAATTCGCATTCTACATCCTAAACTACATATTGTTTATTTTTTATTGCGTATAACGCATAAAACATGCAGCATTGAATTTTTATTAGTTTTCTTATAACTTTTGGAATGGCATTATCCGAATGATTTAAGTCCTCGAAAAGCACATGTACGATGCAACAACACTTCGTCAACGTCTACTTTTAATCATTACTTAGGTGAATAATCAAGATCTCTACTATTCTATTTTTTCCTGTCGAACATCCATCAGCGATCAACATCAGGTAAAGTATAAGCTATAAATGGTATAGAAATATACAAATACGATCCATCTGAATACGATGCTTCAAATTCTCTACTTCCTATCCTCTAATTAAATATATGTGTCAATCCTTCCTTTCTTTAATTAAATACAAATAAATGTAAATAAATAAATTCCCCGAGAAATATTAACAAATATTATTTATTACGAATAAATAAATTTACAAAAGAATTCCCTTTTAAAAGAAAACAATGGAGAAAATTCTATTCCTAAGTAGTAAAATGATAAAAGGATACGCATATAAAGAATAATCGATAGGGGGAATCGAAAGGAGAGAATAGAATTGAAAAGAAAAGAAAGAGCATTGTAAAGAGCTATTTGTTGCCACGGGAATATCGACCCAAATTTATCTGTGCCACCTGGTAGGGATTACAGGGGCTGTACTTCCGTCGACGAATCAAATAGTAGGACAGCTACAAAGTGGGAGATGTAAATGGCGCATGCTCGTGGTAAGGTTTTATACGGGATGTGGGGTTGTAGAGAGCTGCTAGACAGTGGGGGGAGCCGGGATTTATTTCATATTTGAATATTACGGTATTCCCTAAAAGTAGGTTCCTTCACTCAGGCGCTCTCCGACAGTCGTGCCATCGTGACACGGCCTGATTCATTTTGACGTCTAACAAAGATTTATTAATATTCGAAAGTGAACTTCTCATCTATAACAACATCCAAAGAGCTCAAAAAGCGATCGATAAATTTGTGAAAGGTAAGATAAATCATATTTGAACTTTATAACTCAGTATCTGACACAAAGATTTGTTTTCATAGACTTTTTTCCTTATATAACGTCTTATAGGCAATAATTTTATATACGTATCTGCCAATTATATCACAGATCTTACACCATACATTATTTTATACAATTCTGTATCCAATATTACGAGAGACTTTTTTATAATACATTGTAAAAAATTATATAGCCTTTTATTATTATTTTAAACTATATTTTACAAAGTGTAATTTGTCTTTGGTGTATTATCACATAATATTAAACAGAGAAGAAAGTGTAATTCGAATTATTTGAATTAGAAAATTTAGTAAAACATTTGTAATGATATAAAAATACTTAGGAACGTTTGTTTGACATTTGTACAACGTAATGATTGACGTAATGCTTGACAATCTCTTTTTTTAGTTAACGGGTTGTCATAAAACTTTGTTCCGATCTATCAATAACGCAATATTGAGGTCTAATCTTTTTTACAGCCTTTCCTATAATTTCTTCTTATCAGATAGAAATATTTTGGCTAGTTCTTCCCAAATTCGATACATTTTTTTTGCAATTAACTTAGAAATAAACTTATATAATATATTTTCTTATAAATACTTACAATACTTGCATGTTAATATTACATTACATAGTAATTTTTGTATTTATTTCAGACTACGTGATTATTCTTTCTCAAGAAAGAAGACCAATCGTATTTAAAATGTTTCTCTTTATTGTTATTTGTATATGCATATATCTTCATTTAATGGTTTGCACATACTACTTGATTTATCTTTATCTCCTTTTGCGTTTAAATAATTAAAATTATCATTACGTAGAAAAAAATTATAGAATAATGATGCCAAAAACATTTCTGGTATCGTTACATATCTATATTCATAACTCTATGGTAAAATTAACATATGAAATAAACAAAAGACCGGATAAAGGAGAAAAACGAAAAAAAGAACCAGATGAAGTAGAAAAGAATAAAAAAATAAAAACATAAATAAAAAAAATAATGAAAAAAAAAAAAAAATATATATACATGTTATAATATATAATATATAATGTTTGTAACATGTATCTTATATATATATCTGTGTAGTATGTGATACGTATGTTTTATTAAATTTATGATTGCAACTCGTAGTAAATATTTGGTTCTCTTTAAAATTTTAAAAATTTTTTGAATATTTTTAATATGACTAATTTGTCTTTCATTAACTTAAAAATATTGGTTAAATATGCATGATAATCTTATACTGCGAGTTGTTTTCTAATTTTAATGTTTTTACACAAAAATATAAATTTCAGTATTTATTAAGTTTTAGTAAAGTTTATTAAGATATTTATTATAGATAATTATTAAGATATTATTATATATTTATATTATATATTTATTATTGTTATAACGTTAAATTATTTATAAAAAACTACGTATCACTCAATTTGTATAATTTAATATAATTTGTAGTAATGTTAATAGTAATTCTAATTAATTTGTAGTAATGTTAATAGTAATTCTAATTGATTTGTAGTAATGTTAATTGTCATTCTAATTGATTTGTAGTAATGTTAATAGTAATTCTAATTGATTTGTAGTATTGTCAATAATAATTTTAATTAATTTGTAGTAATGTTAATAGTTGTTTGTTAATAGGAAAACGTTTTTTGGTGTTTTAACTCGAAAATAAATTGTTTCATTATAAATGCTAAACGATTCAATTGGATAATTAGAATATATATATATATATATATATATATATATATATATATTTTATTTATTTTGAGCACAAAAAAATTTTCTTAACAACTTGAGTCGCATTCTGTTTTTTTTTTTTTTTTTTATGATAAAAGTTCAAAATGTATCGAATTTCTTTTTCATCTTCTCTTGTTTTTAAGATATAATTTTTAACACGAATATAATCTTTAAGGAATAATTACAAAAATATTCAATGAAAAGCCGCCTTTTGAAAGGGCGGCAGTTTTATCAAATTTGGTTATTTGGATTTGAATAATACCAAGAAACGTTTCAATATAAGTAGTAAACATGTTATGTAGAAAAAAAATAATATATGAAATTTAAATGAAAAAATTATATAATTAAGATAATCATTTTTGTATTGATTTCTATTTGTAATTTTATTCCTGTTTATTTCTTTGAATTCTATTATTCGCGTATATAATTTAAGGTTAGAAATTAGTATTAGGTTAAATACTTAAATAAGTCAGCTATGGAAAAAGGATAGGAGAAGAATATGAAAAGTAGATCCTGTTTCACATTGAAGACGGTTAGTTTTTATTTCTAATATTGTCTATATATGTAACTTTACATATTATGTTATTTATTAGACGTTTATCAGAAGTTTTGATTTTTAGGAAAACTACCTTTTCAAAAATGGCCAGTTTACCCTGCAAAGTATTGAAATATTAATTCAACACCACTGTGAGTCCATAGAAAATCTTTACAATCAATTATTTGTATGATAGTAATGTAATATATGTTTTAATTGAATTATTTCAGGATTGAAAATGATAAATCGCAAGAAGACTTGGTACGGCACATTATGTATTGGCCAATTATCTCTGGATGAGATAGAGAAGAAATTTGATAAAACAACAAAACCTCTTCTTGTCAAATGTGGAATTGATTTAAATAAAACCAATTGACCCATACGGAAAGAAAAACAATGGGGAAAAGGTGATGAAAGGCCACGGACAATAATAGTCTTCCATTCAAAAGAAGATAAATCAATAAGTATTTTTATAATGGCTGTGATAATGTTTATTTATTCATCTAAAATTTATTAAAATATATCAATGGTTGAAAATAATGAAGAAGAAATTTATGATATTGAAAGATTGATGTATCATTGAGATACTATCATCTATATAATTCAAGCAACTCATTATCGACTATATTCAAAAATGATCCTAGTTGAGGCAGAAGAAATTGTACAAACGGAAAGCAAATCGAAAAGCCAGATTTGGTGCTAAGAAAGATGATGTTGGGTGTGATGGACGTGAAGGATAAAGTAATTATTTATTATGAACTGCTGCTGTCGGTCAAACGATGGATTAAGAACTTCACTATCAGCAAATGGAAAAATTGTGCCAAACAATCGAAATTGAAAAACATATTGAATTACTATTGATGGATTGACAAAACCACAATAGTTGTAATTTTGAAGACGTTAAAAAGAAAGTTGACAGAAAGAATATCGATAGAATAGAAGTACAACTATTAAGAATCAAGTTTTATATAAACGCAGAAACTTGTTTCGTAATAATTGAACTTGTATTTTATTTTTTATTCACAGATGCCACCAAGCGTAGCATTTATACTATATGTTGCAGGTAAAATATTTTCAAAATATTTATTATTATCATTTATTTATTATAACCATTTATTATAATGTAATATTTGCCGTAGGGTCTGGAAATTGTTTATCTACAAGTTGAGAGGAAAGAAATAAATGAATAGCATCGAATTCGATTGGTTTCATAAAAGATCAAAACGAGAGTTCGTTTCTACGTTATCTACGTTTTCTCCAAACGCTTTATTATGTTTTACGTTGTTCACTTTACATTGTTTATGTTAATTATTTTTAAGAAAACATTCGACGAAGTTTTACTTTTCTCTTGTAAATTTATTATTGTATCAGTTCTTATATGTATTAATTATATGTTATGAGTATTACAATTATATCTCTATGTGTGTAAAACAAATCAATTTAATGTCTATTATATCTATATATTATATGTATCTTGATGGACATTGACGTACAAAACAATATATATGCGTAACTGAAAAGTTTGAATTCACACTTTATTAAACCTATTGGTCAAGCTTATACAATACCTATTGTTATGTATGCGCTGGGGGGAACACTAACACAGCCTTACACATCGATACGATAGCCTTAGTTCGTATTCCGTCCACATCTTCAGTTGCCGAGCTCAAACCGTTACGAAAAAAGGTGCCTGAACAGCCTCAGTGAAATTTTATAACGATTTTGTACAGTGAACGGGTGAATTATTTATAAATTTTGTAACTTAGTTTTTAAGAACATTTTTACAATGATTATATAAATTCATTTATGTAAAATTTATTCAAAAACAAAGTTTATTTAAAAAACTGAAAAGTGAGTGAAAACAGAAGAAATTCGACAGAATTTAAAGTTTTATTAGAAAAAATGGAAAAAATTCGACCGAAGCCGATTAAAACTTGATCTAAAAGATTTGTAATAATTTTACTGATCAATGTAATATGTAATTTCATGCATTTTCAATATGACAGTAATTTACGAAATAATTGCTGCAGATAATGTTGCTAAAAAACTAAGCAATAACCGGAAAAAATTTTTTAATCCTTTGAAGAAAGATGGTTAAAAAAGAGAAATATCATATTTGCGGTTTTTTTTTAAATTCCGTAATGGCATAACATTTTCCCTTCATTTTTTGAACGCGTTTGTCATGGAATTTCTTTCAAATTATTTCGGCAACGACTTTGCAAATTCTAAGGAAAATCCTTTTCCTAGTCTATCTGATTTCTTTATTTATTTCATAACGAAATAATTGTCAAATATCTTTGTAAAATACTTTTGCGACAAGCGTCTACACGAGTAGCATTTAAACGTAAATTATTACATCTTGAAAATGAGCAAAAATAAAGAAGAAACTCGATACATTTTGAAATTTTTTTACAAAAAAAGGAAGGATGCAGCTGAAGTCAAATAGAGGTCAATCAAACAAATTGGCGATGTTTATTAATTGATGGATTATCAATGGGCCCAGCATGTAACAGCTTCTAAAAACTTCCAATATGAAAGTAAGTTATGACATTTTTCTATAAACTAATGTAGATGAGTCGCTAAGGAAATAAATGTCGATCAGAAAACAGTTTTAAACCATTCGAAGAAGGATGGATGAAAAAAGACAAATATCATATTTGTGAGTTTTTTAAAATTCCGTAATAGCATAACGTTTCTATTTTATTTTTACCATCGTGTTTCTTTTTACACGTTGATTTTGGCAAGGGTTCTGTAAATTCGAACGGAAATCGTCCTCTCGTAATTTATTTGACTTCCGCATCTGTCTCATAATGGAAAAATTATCAAATATTTCACGACAAGTACTTTTGCAAGCATTTATTCGAGTAGCATTTAAACGTTATTATTACGTCTTGGAAATAAGCATAAATAAAACGGAAATTCAATATTTTCCAGAAATTTTCCTACAAAACGAGAGAAGGATACAACTGAAGTCAAATGAAAGTCTATGAAAAATATCCGTCATGTGTATTGATCGACGCGGTATGTAGTACGCAGGTCTTTTAAACGTTTCGATATGAATATTCATACTTTCAATACGAACGTAAATTATGAAAAAATTGATGTAGATGATGTCCTGAAAGAACTAAAAATTGACTAGAAAACAATTTTGAATCATTTGATGAAGGATGGATAAAAAAAAGAAGTATTCTATTTGCGTGTTTATTAAATTCCGTAGTAGCATAACGTTCCTCCTGTATCCTTCGAACGAGTTTGCCATATGATTTCTTACTATTTGAGTCAACTAGTTTTGGCAAGGGCTTTATAAATTCAAAGGGTGATCGTCCTCCTTTATTTATCCGATTTCTGTGTCTATCTCATGACAAAATAATTGTCAAATATTTTGCGACGAGTACTTTCGTGACAAGCATCTACTCGAATAGCTTTTAAACATTATTATTACATCTTAAAAATAAGCATAAATAAAACAGAAATTCGATACATTTTAAAATTTTTCTATAAAAAAAAAGAAAGAGAGAGAGAGAAGGATACGACTGTAGTCAAATGAAAGTCTATGACAAACGTTCGTCATGTTTATTGATCGACGCGTAGTACGCAGGTCCTTTAAGCGTTTCCTATATGAACGCAAGCTATGAAAGAATTGATATAAATGATGTCTATAAAGAACTAAAAATTGATCAGAAAACAATTTTGAATCATCTGATGAAGGATGGATAAAAAAAAAGATGTATCCTATTTTTATGTTATTTAAATTTCATAGTGGCATAACGTTACTCTTGTATCTTTCGAACGAGTTTGCCTGGGTTTCTTGCTATTTGGGTCAACTGGTTTTGACCAGGGCTTTATACATTCAAGGGGTCGTTGTCCTACTTAATTTATTTGATTTCTGTATCTATCTCATAACGGAATAATTGTCAAATATTTTGCGACTAGTACTTTCGCGACAAGCATCTACTCGAATAGCTTTTAAACATTATAATATTTTGGAAAAGAAAATTAATAAAAAGGAAATTCGATAATTGTGAAATTATATTAAAGACAAAGGAATCCGGGCGACCCAGAAAAGCAATTTATGGCGTTTATTGATCGAAGCTGTAGCTGTGGGCGGAGCTAATGGCTGCTCATGCGCTTTCAATATGGAAGTTATGACGTATCTGATGCAGATGTGTTGCTAAGGAACCACGCAGCGATATCGAGAGCGCTAAACGGCTTTCGTATCAAATGCGTTAGAATTTTCTTTCAGTATATTTTACAAAATACAATTCCCTTTTTTCAACCGTTTATAAAGCCAAAAATAACTGTAGCAAAAAATATTCCGATCAAATAGATATAAAATTTATTCTTCGAACAACGAATATTAATTTATTAATTTATTATTCGTAATAAACGAATATTAAGTTATATATGTTAAATTCAATTTATTTGCTTAAATATGTACTTTCGAATTCGAATGGATCTTATCGAATTCGATGGCATCGTTTTTACCGCCTATGTTTAAATTCATTCCTACATCTCGAACCACTACATCGAATATATTTCTTACTTCTAGAGAATATTACCTGGTAGTAACACAACAAATGTATTAACGAATGAAATGGTCCAAGATAAAGAAAATGCTATTATGTTGGCACGTATTTATGTTGCACGAGAATATAGATTTTATATCGAATTGATTTCTAACAGAGATAGAAGGTAGTTTGTTCTTTATTCTTTCGAATCATAATAAAATTTACATCTCATAAGCATTTTTTACTTTCATTTATATTCTCATATGATAAAACTCGATAAAGGGAGAATATCGAGTCGATAACAAGCGATATTCCAGATTTTGAAAGTACATTCAATACACACACATATATATATGCGTATATCGCAACGCTTCAGAAATTCTATACAAATCATCGGTTGCATTATTTCCATAATAATGCTATCACCTCAATTGACAGCTACAATGTTATTATGCACGCCAATCTATACCTACATTATTTACTAGACACAAGCTGATTTGTTTACAGATGCATAAAATCAAATTTCAAAAGCTATCATTGCATGGGTAGACGCTATCAGATATATACGAACAATAGCTTTCGTATTACAATATGCTATTCAAATGATATAACAATGTGATATTAATATTTATAATGATCATCTTTTTACAGGTGAGACCGATAGCAGAAAACGGAAAAACAAAAGTATCTTCCAAAGAAGTTTAACATGCATCCGAGTTATATGAAAATTTAGAAGTTGGTATGTTGATTTATTTCAAGCAGGTATTAATTTGTTCGAAAATGATACTTTACTTTGTACCTTGCTTGTCAGTAGTTATTTAATGTCAATTGGGTGAGTAACGTCCGGCGATCTTATGGCATTTTTCATGCCAATTCAATTAGTTCCAAGATCTGTCTTTCTTTCCTACCATTATACTAATTTTCTTTATATATTATGATATATTTCTCTTTGTAAAATCACCCGAGAAATTTGTCCTTAGGAACTTATACTTATCTCGATATCGCTCGATAGCAAAAAATATTGTGTGAAAACTTTTTTCGTAATATTGTCTTCTTTTCTTTTTTTCTTTTGTATTATTTTAATTAAAAAACGTTTCTCTTTCCTTGTTACGGAGTAACGAAATAAATGGATTCAGAGAAGGTCTGTCGTCAATTTTTTTTCTCTTTTTTCGTTATTCAATCCCTGTCTCTTTCCTTGTTACGGAGTAACGAAATAAATGGATTCAGAGAAGGTCTGTCGTCAATTTTTTTTCTCTTTTTTCGTTATTCAATCCCTGTCTCTTTCCTTGTAATAGACTTTACGTAGGTCCATCAATGTGTCCTATTACACGGTGAAATGCTTGGAAAAGGCCGAAAGAGTTGAAAGAGCCAAAAGAGGCAAAAGAGCCGTAAGAGCCGAAAGAGCCGAAAGAGCCGATTATGGATTTGGTCGAAATGAATGTCCCATAAATCCTTCTGAATTCCATAAATTGTTTTCCTTTTTGATTTAATCCAAATTGCATACGCGGATATCGTTTTAAATCTTGCGCTCCATGGTTATTGATCGCTTGTATCCGAGGAATATTTATTTTTTCAATTTTTTATTTATCGTAATAAAAATTAAATTATAGTCTAATTAATCAGCCCAAGAAGTATCTTCTTTCTCTTATTATTATTAAAAGTAGCTTTTTCATTATTATTATTAAACGTCAACTAATATCCTTCCTTCCCATGATCATTATATTTATATTAATTTATATTATATTATAAGAAATTTATATTACAGGAAATATTATATTTATAAGAAAATCGTTTCGAACAATCTTTCGTCAAAAATATATTTTTCATCTACCATGACCCACCGAATGGAATGTAAAATATCTTATTTTCAAATTATCGAGTGTTACCGCTTAAAACGATGCGCTTTATAATTTTTATTTTTTTGTTACAGTTCAACGGCGATGATACGTAGCTTTGGTATAGCTCCAATTTAAAAGAAGGAAAGAAGAGAGAATACATATCTACTTTTGCTCATATTGAGGGCACACAAAGAGAGAGAGAGAGAGAGTACATATTCAGTTACCATAGTAACGAACTGCAGTACTTTATCATCGAGGATTATCGACAACTTTCAAAATTTTTTACCAAACTTTTGAGAATATTATAAACGAACTTGCTGGATTTAGAGACAAAAATTTTCTTTTCAAAATTCTCATTTTTAAACGATTCGTAAAACGACGTTTCCATGTCTATTACGTAATCGAGATAGAATTGCAAGAAATAGAAGATGGAATATAGGATGGAAAAGGGTCTGCACTGTGGCATGATACAATGAACTCT
The DNA here is from genome assembly GCA_905340365.1 of Vespula germanica. NCBI lineage: Eukaryota > Metazoa > Arthropoda > Insecta > Hymenoptera > Vespidae > Vespula > Vespula germanica. The sequence goes on from HG996544.1 coordinate 4,793,758, forward strand.
GACGTAACGAGAGTATCCTGGTGTAGTTTTACCAGGGTTTAACGGTAGAACGAGAGGACACAATTCTTTTTCAACGAATCAGAAAGCAAGATATAATTGACTGGGATCAGATAGCTCGTCGGAGCGCTGTCGAACATAGCATGTGAAATCTGATCAAAAGTTGATCTTTTTCTCTTACGAAAGATATTTCGTAAGAGGAGAATGTTTGACCTGGAAATCAATGTCTGTCTTTTAATACTTTTAAAAAATAGTCGACATTGTTAAAGAGAAAATGACGATCAGTCACAATACTGAGATTTTCGTGGATATCGGACTAATGATAATTTGCATCGTAATTGCTTGGAAAATCATAGACGCGATAGTAGCATTTATTTTAAGGCTATCATATAAGTAATGAAGAAACAAAGGGGATTAACGATAACTCTAACATGGAAAATCTGTTAATCGATCCTGAAGTAGAAGGAGAAGAAGAACAAGAAGAACAAGGAGAGGAAAAATTTGAAGACGAGGGTGAAGATAAGGAGCCTATACGCATTTACGATTCACTCGATGATTTTTTTTAAATTTACTAGTAGACGATAATGATCCCAGAAGTAAATTTAATTCCAATTGAAATTCAAAACGATGGCGGTGTCTCCGATTTGCCGATCATTGATTCGGCAAGTCTCGATTCGAATTCGAAAATGCCAAAGACGATGTGTCGTAAAGACGAAGTTAAATGGATGATCGTGACCGATAGTAATAATAATATGGAAAGAACTGAAAATAATATCGATTATAAGAGTGGAAGATTTAATCGTGGACTTAAGAAGGAGTTAAAAAAAATCAAAGTCAAACATAGGAAGGCTTAATTTTTCAAAATGATCAGATCTGCAAAGACGTTCAATACATTATAATTATACGAGACCTATTAATTTCACGCTTAAATCTCCGTATCATCGTTATTCTATTAATTTAAATTAATAATGATTGAACGATTCGATTTAACTGAAGAAAGATATTTCACATTCTATGTTCCAATTTGTTTGTCATGACATTCACGACGTGTACTTGTAAAAAATATTCCATAACAATATTTTATTTTACAATAACATTGGATGAAAATATTTCACGAAAATAATCCACGAGAATATTCCACGAAAATAATCCACGAAAATATTCCACGAAAATATTCCACGAAAATATTCCACGAAAATATTCCACTTCACGTATGTTATTCAGAAAGGTAGAAGAACTATGCGGCGAATTTTCTCGTTATATTGGTTCTGATAATGAAAATGCACGGTATATGTATCGTCAAGTACCAGGATTTATTATCTTTTTCGGTTTATATTTGCTCGAATACGCGCATAGGTACCGTCGGCTCAAGTGCCAGGAATGCTAACGAGATCGTGCGTCGATGTATGTACGCGTATCTGCGTATAATCCCCTCTTCAGACAGCAATCATTCGGAATTTTTCTCTCGTAAATCGTCTCAACGATCCCTCTCAACAAATGAGCGGAATAACGGATAATATTGTTAGCTAGACAACTTAATTAGCAGCTTTATTCAATTAGTCGTTCGGCTTACGACTCTGGATTGCGTCTGAGGGCATTGCCATACCTCGATTTAATTACTTAATACAGACGACTACATTTTCCTAAAATTAAAACAATGTTCTCTTCGAGAATTTTTCAAAATATTATACAATATTACTTTCAGCTATCTAGTAATTCGTATTCTACGTCCTAAACTATATAAGAAAATATTATAAATTATTATATTTCTCTAATCGTTTATTTTTCATTGCGTATAATCGTATGTCGTAGTGATTTTATTATATTTCTAGTAATGTAATATTTGGGATTGTATCGTCCGAACGATTTAAATTCTCCAAACATACACACACACACACACACACACATATATATATATATATATAATGTAACACTTCACCAACATTTCCTTTAATTATTACTTGGAATAATAATAGAGATCCCTACTATTATACTTTTTTTCTAGCTATCATTCAATCAGCCATCAACAGATCAACATCAGCCAAAGCGTAAGTTATAAATGGTGTAAATATAAAACTACAATCCTTCTAAATACAATCTTCTAAATTCTCTAGTCTCTATTCCTTAATTCTATATATATATATATATATATATATATATATATATATATTTCAACCTTCCTTTAATTAAAAATAAATTATTATAAATAAACAAATATCAACAAATATTCCCATCCTGGAGAAATATGAGGAAAATTCGATTAAAAACCCATTTAAAATACAAAATTTATAAACAACTAACAGAGTAAAAGGGTAGGAATATGGAGCATTCTCCAGATAGGGGAATTAAAAAGAAAAAAAATAACTGGAGAAGGAGAGATGGATAACCGGGGAAGTCGTTGCTATGGTAGTATTGATCCGAATTTATTCAGAGCAACTGAGCTGAAACCTGGTAGTGGTCATAGGGGCTGTCCTATCGTCAACGAATCAAATACGTGGAGCAGCTACAAAGTGGGGAATTTCAATGGCGCATGCTCAACCCAGTATCTCGTACATGGTAAAAGGTTCCGCCCGAAAGTATAGATGGTGGGGAAACCGGGTTTCATTTCATATTTGAATCTTATTACACCTCATAAAAGAAAGTACTATCAAGCAGTCAGTATCGAATAACTGTCCAAGCATCGCGCATTGAATATTCGACCTAATCTAAAAATTTGAAGTATCTCCGACTTCCGACAGAAGATGCAAGACGAAATCCAACCGAACGAAGAAGAGATCAATGAATTATTTGAATCGGTAAGATAAATCGTATTTTTTGAATTCTTTAATTTATTATAATGAATTTTACAATTTATTGTAATATATGATATATAACATATAATATAACATATAATATGACATATAATATAACATAATATAACGTATAATATAACATATAATATAATTTATAATTAACATTTAACGCAAGGATTTATTTTCATTTTCTAAATTTATTTGCACTTTTTTCCTTGTATATTGTGCTATAGATAATTCAATGATTCTATATCTGATCTTATATTATACACTATTTTACTCGATATTCTATTCGACAGTACGATATTTTGGTTTATAATATACTATAAAAAATTGTATAGTCTCTTATTATTATTCTAAACTATGTTTTACAGATTGTAATTTATCTATAGCATATTGCTGTTTAACACAGGAGAAAATATAATTCGAATTATTTGAATTAAGAAATTTAGTAAAACGTTTATAGCGAGATAAAAAATTGGGTTGTCGTAAAACATTGTTTCGATCTACCAAATGTAATGCAATATTAAGGGCTAATTTATTTAACAGCATTATTTAACCTTCTATAAGTTGTTTTTTTCAGATAGAAATATTTCGGCTAGTTCTTCGTAAATTCAATACATTTTCTTTGCAATTAGCTTAGAGATAACTTATATAATATTTTTTCTCACATGTACAAATTTTAATGTAATTTTCTTCATTTTTTACAGATTACGGACGGACAAGTTACGACTCATGAGCCACCAGATACCACAGAAGAAACAGATATGTTCGTATATGTTTTATCTTGTGTATTATTAAATATACATTTAATTTTTTATATATTTTATGTAGTATATATATATATAATTCTTCGTTCTTAATTTAATTTTTATTATTTAAAAATGTTTAATAAATAATTATAATATATATATAAAATATATTTTTAATATATAATAAATTATTTTTGAATATTTGTCGTAATATGTAAAGGTATGCAATTTTTTAAGCATAAATTTCAAAAAGTTTTGTGTAATAATTTGCGAAATGTTGTGTCGCTCTGTGCAGAGTATCTTAAATATTTCTGCAATATTTCTAAAACTTTCCGTCACTAATACTCAAGTTTAAATGTTACCAAAGATTCTAGATCAAATTTAAATTCGGATTATATGGAGGTCATTTAAGACGGTTAGCAGCATTTTGAATTAAACAATTTTGCACGACGCGAAACGAGGCTTAGGATTACTATTATGTTGAAATAACCAATTATTGTCCAATTACTGTTTTTAATATTTCGATGTATCATTATTCTTCCATGATATCTTTAATTTGCGCCATGAACGGCTCAACATCTTGACCAAAAATGGAAGCTCGGATCAAGATATTTTTACTTCTGTATTTTGTTGTTAAGATTTAACAAAGAATGTTCTATCTTTTACTTTTGTGTTGCTAATACGCAACAAATTACATCGTTGCCTGATAATCTGAATAAGCCGACACCATTAAAAAGCACATTGAATTAATAATCTATTGACCAATGTTGGATTTCTTAAAGCAAATACAGATCGAGTCAATCATTTTTTTTTTTGTAATTAGCGTCATTCTAACGTCCATATAATCCGAAAGATGTTAAACAAAGTTTACATATATTTTGTATAAATCATCATTTTTCATTCAAACTTTTAAGATTGCATACTTTTGAGATTAAGTAAACAACGAACATTGTATTTTTTATCTTGCGTGATAGATGTTTTTTTCCGTCGTAAGTACTTAGATGACTCATTTCAGTGGCATCAGGCTAGAACTTGCGTTCTAATATTATACGCAAATTGTTTCGCAATTTTCAAATAACAGATTGTTGGCCTATCGTTTAATGCCCTTATGATCTTTTCACTCTTTTATTCATATACTCAAAATATATTTAAGATTTTCTTGAATAAGATTCTTTTTATTTAAGATACAAAGAAAAATAAAAACATGAATATTTGTCTGATTTCGTTTAGTCTGGTACTTCGACGGAAAGAATAATTCTTCTGCCGAATAATAATAATTCTTCCATGTTTCGTTTTTTTTTTTTTAATTTTACGTCTCCTAGAATTTTTCGAGCATTTAATTACAATTGCAACAATTCGAAAATTTATTTTTACGCCAGCTTTTATTGAATAATTTACATATAAGAATATTTACATATATAAAAATTGTTTCTAAGACATTCCGGAATTTTCGGTATATTCCTTGACAAAAAAAAAATTGCTTTAAAATTGCTTTAAGATCTCCTTCATAGGTCAATAGACTATTAATTCAATGTGCTATTTAATTGTGTCGGCTAATTCAGATTATTTGGTTACGAAGTAATTTGTTGCGTATTAGCAACACAAAAGTAAGAGATTGGACATTCTTTGTTAAATCCTAACAACAAAATACAAAAGTAAAAGTATCTTGATCCAAGCCTCCATTTTTGGTCAAGGTTTTGAGCCCTTCATGGCGCAAATTAAACATATCATGGAAGAATAATAATACATCGAAATATTAAAAGCCAACATCGTATTCCTCGTAAAGTTTATTATGGACAATAGTCGGATATTTCAATGTGGTAGTAATCATAAGCCTCGTCTCGTGGCGCGCAAAATCGTTTAAATCAAAATGTTGTTAGCAGTTTTAAATGATTTTCATATAATTCGAATTTAAATTCGGTTTAGAATCTTTGGATACGTTTAAATTTGAGTATAAGTGCCGGAATGTTTTAGAAATGCTGTAGAAGTATTTGAGATACTCTGTGTGGAGTACCACAACATTTTTCTATTATAATACAGGATTGTTTGCAATTTTTGCTTAAAAAATACTATACGATCGAAATTTTCTATTAAACAGTAGAGTGTTTTATTCTCTATAAATTATAAATTAATTTATTAAAATTGTTAATTAATTCATTAATTTATCATTAACGCATTGAATTATATGTAAAAATTCAGAAAAATGATTTGTTCGAAAACGTCTGATATATTAATTTATATATTAAATCGTAGAATATATTTTGGTTGAGTAGATTGATGTATTTATATATATGTTTGCGTTTAATTATTAATTTATAAGTATAATACGTATATATGCATATTACATATTACGCAGTACATTTATGTACACATTAAAAAAAATTTTAATTACAGAAAAATTAAAAAAAAATTGAATAAAATTAAAGAAAACAAAAAAAAAAATAAAAAGAAAAAAGATTAAAAAAATTAAAAAAGGAAAAAACTAAAAAAAAAAATAAAAAATAAAAAATGAATAAAAATAAAAGAAAATTCAAAAAGAATTTAAAATCAAAAAAAAAGGAAAAGCAATAAAAAATTTTTTAAATGATAAGATCGTTTACAGATAGATTTATTTACGTTTCTTTATTAATATTATTTATATACGATTTATTTCGTATCTCTTTCGCGGTACAAGAAATGTATCTTCAAGGCCTTTGATTTGTGTAACGTCTATGTTGCATAATATCGATGTTTTTAATGTAAGCTCAACTTTTATTAAATATTTACTTCTTTTTTAAATTATTTGAAATATTGGAATGTTTTCGATTTGATGAAGAGATTAATATAAATTTTATTGGCCGGAAAATTTTAATTAAAAATCTGAATAGATTTTATTCCCTCTAATCCGCTTTAAACTTTTCACTACGGCATATAGATTTCAGAATATTTATTAAAAGTTGGAGTAAAGTCAATTAAATAATATTTATCGTTATAACGTTTCGTTAGTTGTAATTAATCACGCTCAAGCTAATTTTTAAATGATGCGTTAATAATATTATTAGTAATTTTACACGTTCGTTAAATGCGAGATTTAAATATTAAGTTTGGGAAAAACGTTTTTCTTACGTATTTTATCTCAAAAATAAATTGTTTCGAATTACTTACATTAGATGTCATAACCAATACGTTGAATAGGAAACAACAGTTGATTCTTCTTTCTTCTCATGATCACAACCTCGTTATGACATTATTCTTCGTAATAAGCCGTTTTAAGAATACTTCGGTTTCGTTTCGTTTTATCAACGATTTGCAAATAGAAATTCCTTTCATTAAACTTTTCGTTACTTGATCACATGGCACACAAGCATCGGACTTCTTTTCAAACTGTTCAAAATTGTTTCGTGAACGACGTTTAATTCCTTTAGGACGCCGTTAGTATCATTCTCATTACAACTACATTCTTGAAAACAGTTTTACGAAACACTTGCGAAGAGCCTTTATTCCACGTCGATCTCTAAACGTCACAAATTTTCTTAGCAACTTGAGTCGCATTCTTTTATTTGTAAGAAAATTTCCAAATCAAGTTTCTGCTTCATTCTGTTTCACTCTTATGGCAAAATAACTTTTAAGTAAATAAACGAATACATTCCGGACCGTTTTTAAAACGTTCCATGAAAAGTCGCCTTTAGGAAACGCGCCAAATTGATTGCTTCTGCCGTTCGAATTATTTCACTAGAATGATATTACCGGCCGATGAAATACGAAGAAACATTTTTCCCAAATTAATTCACAACGAATAAAAGATTAAAATATAAGGTGGAAAGACAATTAGATTTCAAACATTGTTGTATATTATGTCAGCTAACCATGAATTCCACTGCGTTTTTTACTGATATCTATTGTTCATGTTATTACTGTTTACATGTTTGACCATTACTCAAATTTGTAATCGTAGATTACAAAATAATATATTTTCGATGTAATATTTAAATATAAGTCGTCAGTCGTCGAATGAAACGAATCTTCATTCGTCGTTGAAGAGAACAAAATCTTCATGAAATAACTGCCAACTCCATTCAAGAAGGTTAGTTTTCATATCACATTGTATGCCTCACATATCTATAACTTTTGTTAATTTCTTTCTATTATAATAGTAAGTAGTTTTTTTCTATTATAGGAGCAAAATTTCCATTCTGTGAGAAAATTAGCAAAGCTTCTTAATTTCCATTCTTACAATCATTAAGCAAGGAAAAAAGAGAAGCTATATATGAATCCTCAGACCTGTCTGAAAAATAAAAAAAATGATGAGTCTGGCATTAGAAAGGCATAGACAGTAAAGTGGTTTTTATGGTACAAAATCTTTCTATAAGACCTGACATGTTTTTGGCTGCATACAGTTTTGGTATATTACCTTCAAATTTATTTCAATTTTAGACCGATGCATTAACTTTTAGGAATCTAATATACTTACTTTTTTATTAGGCAAGCTAGAATAATACCAGGTTTAACAAAATTGATTTTGCAAAGATGGAAAGCATACCCCACAGGAATATATCTTATGTTAAAATCCTTCAAAAAAATACTATCTATGGATCTACAAAAATTCATTAAAATCAATTATTTTTATGGGGTCCGGTATAACGTATATTCCTAATTGAATTATCTCCAGATTTTAAAAGAAAAACAGAAAGGGTTGTCGCAGCGAAGGGTACATCAGTTGCTCGTTTAAATGCTTCGCTCTAAAGTATGAATGGACCTGTCGGAGGATTAACCCTTTGATGATATGAAAAAGAAATGGGAGAGATTAAAAGATCCACTTCCCATGGAAAGGGGAAAGCTTTCCAACAGACCGATTTGATCAAAGCGGAAAGACAAGCGATGGCAAATACATGATGACATGTGGTGCACATTTGAATAGACGATGAAATCATTTTGATCTCTATTTGGCAATATTATTCAATTAATTTGGAAATAATAGCCGTGCATTCGAACGTTGATGAATAAACGAATGGAAAAATTGCGCTAAGCGATCAAAATTAAACGTCACATTGCCATTGATTAATGCTCACAGAAACGCAATAGTTGTAATGTCAAAGACATTAGAAAAAAAGTTACAAAAAGCAGCAATGGGTAAAATTACGATTACTAAGAAACAAGCTTCAGGAACGGCAACACACGCAGCGTCTATACATTACGTTGCAGGTAAAATATTTTTTAAATATTTATTACAAACATTTATTTGTTATAACCATTTATATCATAATTTATCGATTGTCATAGGATCTGGAAAATATTAATCCTCAAGCTGTGGGGAAAGAAGTAAATGAATAACAATATCAAATACATCTCGAATCCGGCTACTTTCTTAATGGATCGAAACAAGAGTCCGTTTTTACGTTAAGAGATTTTCTTTTCCAGCGCTACGTTGTTATGGTTTGCTCTGCAGGAGTTTCCGTTACATTCTGTATATTATTTTTGACAAAATTGTCGACAAAGTTTTACTTTTCTCTCACAGATTTACTAATCTTATCTATAATATTACGCATGTTTATTGTATTCTATGTATTTATCAAGAAACAAATTTTTGTAATCTATCGTATATCTGCGTATATTGTAACTATGTGTATTTTGATGTACTTTGATGTGGAAAAACAATATACAAATTTAAAACTAAAAAATTTGAATTTTCACTTTATTAAACCTACTGGCTCGAACCTATACAATCCCTATCGTTGTGTGCGTCAGAGGGTAACAACCAATACAGCCTTACACATCAATGAGATAGACTTAGTTCATATTTCGTCCACATCTTCGTCGCTGAGGTCCCAATCGTTAGGTGAAAAAGAAGGCTCGATTGCCGCAGTGAAATGTCGTATGCATGGTGTACGGCAGAGAGTGGCTTGTTGTAACATTTGTAACTGATTTTTCAAGAGTATTTCTAAAACGGGTATAACTATATTCGTCTATTTCTATACAATTTGTTAAAAATAAAATTTATTAAAATATCGAAAATGAGTGAAAATGTAGAAAAAATTTATTTAAAAAAAAAAAAAAAGAAAAAGAAGAAAAGGAAAAAAGAAAAAAAAAGAAAAAAAAAGAAAAAAAAACGCGCCTCAAGTTAATTATAAGTCAATCAAAAGGATTTCTAATATATATTATTCGTCGATGCAGTATCAGTGGGCCCAGCAGGCAGCAGCTTCAATCTTCCCAATATGAAAGTAAGTTATACAATTTTTCTATGAACTGATATAGATGATAAGAACTAAAAATCGAGCACAAAATTTTGAACCAATTGAAAAATGATGAATAAAAGATAGAAATATCCAATTTTCGAATTTTCTAAATTCCGTAATGGCGTAAAGTTCCCCCTTCCTTTTTCAAATGCATTTCTTTCGACCGGTTTTGGGATTGCAAATTCGAAGGGAAGGCTTCTTTCTAATTTATCCGATTTTTTTATTGCGGCTTAAAAATGATCAAAAAAAAAAAAAAAAAAAAAAAAAAACAATACATTTTGAAAGTTTCCTACAAAAAAAAAGAGTAGGATACTACTGCAGCGAAATAAAAGTCTCTGAAAAATATTTGCGATGTTTATTGATCGGGGCAGTATCGGTGGGATCTATGCAATATGCGGTACACAGCAGATTTAAGCGTATTCAATATGAATCAAAAAACAGTTTTGAATCATTCGATGAAGAATGGATAAAAAAAAAAAGTATCTTATTTGGGTGTTTCTTAAATTTCATAGTCGCGTAACATTCATCTTGTATCTTTCGAACGAATTTGCCACTGGGTTTCTAACTACTTACGTCGATTGGTTTTGGCAAGGGCTTTATAAATTCAAAGGATTGTCGTCCTCTTCAATTTATCTGATTTTTGTATCTATCTCATAACGGAACATTTGTCAAATATTTCGCGACAAGTACTTTTGGGGACAAGCATCTACACGAGCAGCATTTAAACGTTATTATTATGTTGTATGAATGAGAAAAAATAAAACAGAAATTCGATAAAACAGAATTCGAAAACAGCATTTTGAAATTATACTTGACATAAATGCAAAAATCTGATCCAAGCGGTGAAATTCATATTCGGTTATCTTCTCATTAATTCGAACATGAAGAGGAAGTATCGAGTCGACTAACAAGCGATATTCGGGATTTCGATAGTACATTCAATATATATATATATATATATATATATATATATATATATATATATAATTTCGCGTTATTCTCGTAATAATGCTATCTACTCAACTGACAGCTGCAATCTGTTATACATGCCCCGCTATATCTATATATTATTTACTATCCCGTACTAGGAAACAGCCTAATTTGTCCGAAAATGCACAAAATCAAATTGCGAAAGCTATAACTGTATGAGTAGATGCTATCAGATATATACGAACGATAGACTAGTATAGCGCTATGTACTCGAATGATATAACAATGTAACATTAATTTTTATAATGATCATCTTTTTACAGATGAGACCGTTTGCAGCGGAAAACCGAAAAACAGAAGTATCTTTCGAAGAAGTTTACGAAGCATCCGAGTTTATGAAAATTCAGGATTTGGTTTACTGATTTATTTCAAGCAGAAATGAATTTGTTGAAGAAAATGATATTTTACTCGGTATATTGCTTTTTGATAGTCATTTAATGTCAATAGCGCTATTAACGTCCGGCGATCTTATAACATTTTTGATGCCAAATCAATTAGTTCCAAGATCTCTCTCTGTCTTTCCTACCATTACATCAATTTTTTTTGGAAGAGAGAAATTTGTTTCTAGAAAATTATATTTATTTCATTTGCAGAAATATTATTCGTTTGCAGAAAATATTGCATAAAAATTTTTTCTCGTAATAATATCTTTTTTCTTTTATATTATTTTAATTAAAAAATGTTTTTCCTCCTTTTTACGAAATAATTTTACGGAAACATATTCAGAGAAAATCCGTCGTTATATTCTTTTCTCTTTTTTCGTTATTTCATCTCCGTCTCTTTGATGTATTCTACTTCAATAGGATTTACTCAAGTCAATTAACATCCCTTATTGCGCAGTTTAAAAGTGAAAAGAAAGATTTTGGCTTTGAACGAAATGAATTTCTCGTAAATCCTTTTAAATTCTATCATTTTTGTTTGATTTTAATCTAAATTGCAGAAACCTATATGCAGATATAATCCATATTTTTGTCTGTAAGCGCTTCGCTCCGTGTTTATTGATCGTTTTCCTATCCGTGGAATATTTATTTTTCCGATATTTTTGTCAGAATAAAAATAGTATCACGATGGAATAAATTAATCTGAAAAGTATTTTTTTTCATATTCATATACATCGATCAATAAATGTTTCTCTGTGACCTATTTGAATCATAAAAAAATTATTTCGAATAATTCTACCTTGTTCAAATGCATTTCTATCTTCATTTATCATGATCCACTGAAATTGTCAATTATTTTATTTTCGAATTGTCGAGTGTTATCGTTCTCATTTCTATCGTCTCATTTCCAATATTCTGTTACAGTTCATCGACCGTAGCGTGAAGCTGTAATATAGGTCAAATTTAATGGAAGGGGAAAAGGAAGTTACGTATTTGCTTTATACGTGGAGAATACATATCGAGTTACCATGGTAATGGTTTCTGATATTTCATTACGGGATATTACCGACGATCTCCAGATATTTTTATCGAGCTTTGGGGAACGTTATAAACAAGCTTGCTCGTTTAGAGATAAAGTATTTCCTTTCCTTCTCAAAGTCCTTCTTTTCAAACGGTTTGTAAAAATATATACCAAGGAAAAATTTTTAATGGTACTGAATACATACTCTGATATCATAGAAGGTAATCAGATATAACGATACTAAGATGTTTCTGTTTTACCAAAGTCTACGGATGGAAGGAGGAGACAGGAAAACGAGAATTCCCTTTCCAATGGGTCCAAAGGCAACTTTAGACATAGAATATAATCGATTGTGTTCACATAGGTTGTCAAAGAGCTGGTCGGACGGAGAATCTGAAGCGATGTAGAATGTTTCCTTTAGCAAGGTAATATTCTTTCGTAAAAGGAGAATTTCATCGAAGAATCTTATTCGTGTCCGTCTTTTTTGACCCTTAAAAATAGTCGACGTTGTCGAGGAAATTAATAAGGGAAAATAAAAATCAATCGTAATGCTGAGAGTGTTCTTATATATCGATCTAATGGTAATTTGAACTGCACTTTCTTAGGTAATTATAGACGTGATAACAATATTTGTTTTAGGACCATCGGTGTAATTACGAGCGAATAAACAAAGAGATTAATGATCCTGAAGTAGAAGGAGAAGAAGAACAAGAAGAGAGAGGTTTTTAGGGACGAAGGTGAAGTATAGAGAGCTACGCACATTTACGTTTCAATCGACGATTGATTTTTCCTTAATTAAAATATCGAAAAACGATAATGACTTCAGAAGGAAATTTAATTCCAATTTAAAACGATGTTGAACTCTGGCCGATTACTGGTCATTGCCCTAGCAAATTTCGATTTAATTTCAAATACAGAGATAATTTCAAATATAGAGATAATTTCAAAGACGATGTTCCTCCAAAGAGAGAATTCAATGAATGCTCGAAACCAATAATAATTATAATATACAAAGAACGGAAAATAACATTGCTTATGAGAGCGGAAAATTTAATCACGGATTTAAAAACGAATTAAAAATAAAATTAAAATGAAACTTACGGAGCTTATCTTTTCAATATAAATCAATTTGTAAAGACTTTCAGAATAATCACGTTATCGCGTGTACTTTAAAAGTTCAATACGTCCGGATACATTTAAATTATACAAAATGTATTAATCCTACTTTTACATCTGCGCATCGTCGTCATACCATTAATTTAAATTATTCACGGATGAATAATTCGTTTTAATTGACAGGAGATGAGATTTTAAATTCAATATTCATAACTGCTGGAGCGATAATATTCATCAAAAAATGTTTAAGCCAATATGTCCTCGATGTGTATTTCTAAAGAATATTCCAGAGAAATATTCGATTTAACGTACGTTATTCAAAACGGTAGAACTTGTTAGGATCGCTTGGTTCGCAATTCAGAACGAGGTTTTTTGTTTTATCAGTACTAATGGGGTTTAAGGGAAATACACGTATCGATATACGTATCGCTTAGTACCATTGTATCGAGCAGGTCATTATTACCTTCCTCGGTTTGCATGAGTTCTTCCACTTACACGTTTCAGTTCAATTGGCGGGAATTCAACAGCGGGCACGTATGGGTTTACGTACGTATGTATGTGAATACATCTCTATTTACGAGATAACAGTTTCGAGTATAACAGGAACTCCTTTCTCATTATGCTTTGAATAAACCACAACGATGTACTGGGTAATATCGTTAGTATGCAAAATTTAATTAAGCGCTCGTGGAGCCGCATTATTACATTAACCGTGCGTCTTGACCGAAAAAACGTTGTACCACGTCAATTTAATTTTTTCAGATGGACCATGACATTTTCCTAGAAATTAAAAAAACGTTTTCTTGGGGACCTTTGCAGAAAGAAATACAATTTTAATTTGAGTAATCTAATATTTCGTATTCTACGTTCAAAAATACGTAGAAAAATATAAATTATCATGTCTCTGTAGCCGTTTTTTCTTTTCATCGCATAAAATCTGGTACGCAGTAATCCTTCTAAATAAAATTTTTAAATCTCCTGCTTTCTATCCCTTAATTCCATATGTATGTGTATGTATCAATCTTTATTTTTCAATTAAATATGAATAAATAGAAATATATAAATACCAAAAAATATTCCCATCCACGATAAAATGTTCTTACAAAATAAAATGATGAAAAGAAAATCAATATACAGGATGACCTATACGGATAATTAAAAAAAGAAAAATTCGAAATAGGGCAGGAGGATAAATCTAAAGACATATTTCCCACCACAGTAGTATTGATCCTCATATGTTCGGAACATCATGTAGGGATTACCGGGGATTTTACTTTTATAAACGAATCAGAATCGCGGAGCGATCTCAATAGTAGGAGGGGTCTAAAGCGCGCATGCTCATTTTGATGACGTAGGAGGTCAGGAGGTGACGACCGGAGAATAGTCGGTGGGGGCGCCGGGATCTTTTTCGTATTTGAATATTACAGAATTCGTCAAAAGTAGGCAGACTCTCCAACCGAACGGTTGCGATACAGTGATTTCTCTTAATCACAGTCATAGCCTCAGTTTCTTTTAAAAGAAAATTCAAATTATTTTAAAGAGATTCTTTAAAATATAAATTTAAATTTAATTTAAAAAGAAAATTTTCGGTATTCAAAACATTTTTGAATATTTGAAAACGATACGAATCGAGAGCCATAAAATTCATCGAAGATTACCCACAAGACTCGAAAGCTGTGCAACGAACTTCTTTAGGATTCCAAGGAATTCTATCGGTAAGATAAATCATAGATAAATTTTATATCATTTAATATCTAACGCAAAGATTTATTTTCATAGATTTCTTTCTTCATATACCTTTCCATATACGTATCTGTCAGTTCCTTTACACAATTTTCTATCCAATACTACATATATTCCTTTATAATACACAATAAAAAATTATATATTATTTTCTATATATTTTACAGTGTAATTTATAATATGGAATTTTGCAATAATCTCATATACCTGTCATACCTGTCAATTATATTACACATCTTACATTAAACATTATTTTACACAATTTTCTATGCAATACTACGATATATTCTTTTTTATAATACACTGTAGAAAAATATATGGTCTTTTATTATTATTTCAAAATTATATTTTACGAAGTGTAATTTATAATAATATGAAATTTTGTAATAATCCCACATACGCACCTGTCGATTATATTATATATCTCATATTAAACACTATTTTACACAATTTTCTATGCAATACTACGATATATTCTTTTTTGTAATACACTGTAGAAAAAAATATATTTCTTCATTATTATTTTAATGTATATTTTACAAAGTATAATTTATAATAATACGCAATTTTGTAATAATTCCATATACGTACCTGTCAATTATATTACACATTTTAAATTAAACATTATTTTACCCAATTTTCTATCCAATAGTACGATATATTCTTTTTTGTAATACACTGTAGAAGAATATATATTTTTTAATTATTATTTTAATGTATATTTTACAAAGTATAATTTATAATAATACGCAATTTTGTAATAATTCCATATACGTACCTGTCAATAATATTACACATTTTAAATTAAACATTATTTTACCCAATTTTCTATCTAATAGTACGATATACTCTTTTTTGTAATACACTGTAGAAAAATATATATTTTCTTCTTATTATTTTAAAGTATATTTTACAAAGTATAATTTATAATAATACGCAATTTTGCAATAATTCCATATACGTACCTGTCAATTATATTACACATCTTATATTAAACATTATTTTACACAATTTTCCATGCAATACTGCGATATATTTTTTTTTGTAATACACTGTAGAAAAATATATATTTCTTTATTATTATTTTAATGTATATTTTACAAAGTATAATTTATAATAATACGCAATTTTGTAATAATTCCATATATGTACCTATCAATTATATTACACATTTTATGTTAAACATTATTTTACACAATTTTCTATGCAATACTACGATATATTCTTTTTTGTAATACACTGTAGAAAAATATATATTTCTTCATTATTATTTTAATGTATATTTTACAAAGTATAATTTATAATAATACGCAATTTTGTAATAATTCCATATACGTACCTGTCAATTATATTACACATTTTATGTTAAACATTATTTTACACAATTTTCTATGCAATACTACGATATATTCTTTTTTGTAATACACTGTAGAAAAAAATATATTTCTTCATTATTATTTTAATGTATATTTTACAAAGTATAATTTATAATAATACGCAATTTTGTAATAATTCCATATACGTACCTGTCAATTATATTACACATTTTATGTTAAACATTATTTTACACAATTTTCTATGCAATACTACGATATATTGTTTTTTGTAATACACTGTAGAAAAATATATATTTCTTTATTATTATTTTAATGTATATTTTACAAAGTATAATTTATAATAATACGCAATTTTGTAATAATTCCATATACGTACCTGTCAATTATATTCCACATCTTATATTAAACATTATTTTACACAATTTTCTATGCAATACTACGATATATTTTTTTTTATAATACACTGTAGAAAAATATGTTCTTTTATTATTATTTTAAACTAAATTTTACTTAGTGTAATTTGTTTTTGGCATATTGTTATATAATGTCAAACAGAGAAGCAGGTGTAAGTCGAGTTATTTGATTTAGAAAATTTATTAAATTAATATAATATAAATATAAAATATTACAATATATATAAATACAAATTTATTAATTTCTAATGATATAAATGTACAAAAAATATTTGTTTGACATTTGTTCGAAACGCCTGTTTTGACATTTGACAGTCTCCTTATCTAATTATCGGGTTATCATATAACTTTATTTCAATGTATCAATCGTAATACAATATTAAGCTTTAATTTTTTTTTTTTTTTTTACAGTCCGTCGTATAATTTCTTTTAATCAGATAAACATATTGTGGTTAATTCTTCATAAATTCATTATATTTTATTTGCAATTAGCTTAGAGATAAACTTATATATTAATATATCTTCAGATATATGTATATGTCTATATATATATATATACATATATATATATATATATAAAATGTAATTTTCTGTATTATTTACAGATCGTTATCATATTCTGTGGTTCTTCTTTGAACCACGTGATAACAAATCTAACGTTCTACGTTCCTCGTCACACGTCCTGACGTTCTGCGTTTTTGGACAAAGTGATAACAGGTTCGAGCGTTAAGAAGTACATTACGTACGAAAAAGTTTTAAAGTTCTACGTTGCACAGATCACGCAATAACACTTTCGAGCAATATGATGTGGGTATACATAATGGCACTCCTTTACTGTTATATTCAAATATATACTACTACATTCGTATCGAACGCTTTGCTTTTTAGTGCTTACTTAATATACATTATAATACACTTTTATTTTTACCTAGATAACTAACACAAATAATTTTATATATATGTAGAATATTATTACGTAGTATATTAGTTTAGGAACAAAGAGTAAAGAAATATAAATATGAAAACAATTTTCTGATTCATTTCAACTTTAATTTTTGGATTGGTTATTATCATGTTTTCTAAATATTTAAATTCAAAAATAATTATATGTATATTATGTTTTAACACAGGATGAATATTTTAAATGAATTTAAGTAAAACCTATTTATTATTTATATATGCATATATGTATAATATATATAATAATTTTAACATAAAAAAATTAATTTATAATATATAGAAACATCATAATTATAAACATATACATAAAAATTTCTAAATAAAATTTTTTTTTTTTTCTAATGGAAAAAATGATAATAACCAAAGATATAAAAAAATTAAAGTTAAAACGGATGGGGAAATTGTTTTCATATTTATATCTCTTTATATCTAACATCGAAAATTATTTCCGACGCATGTCATATCTATATAACCGTGACATGTGTCTTTAATGTGTGTAATCGATGTAATGCCTATAATATCGATGTTAGAATTATTAGATAGGATCAACTCATAGTAAACATTCGCTACTTTTTAAAAATTTTTTTTAGAATTTAATTTATCAATTGATCTCATTTCAAAAATTTTAAAAACCTTGATTAAATATGCGAGTTGATCTTATACTTAGAGCGATTTATTCGAGTAGCTTTGAATTTTTTATATAAAAATATATATTTGAATACATTTATCAATAATTAATATTAAAACAATTTATGTGACTGATTTTTTGATAATTAAAAATTGTTATTATGATATGTCTTTAATAATTGTATTCGTTAAATATAAGGCCTTCAATTATTTTTTATATATATTTGTAACAATTCAAATTAATTTCCGAATAAATAACTGGTTAATCAATTAAATATTACTAATTTAAATATTAAGTTAGGAAATGTTTTTTGTATTTCAACTTACAAATAAATTGCTTATAATTAATAAATAATGTAGATCGAAACCTGCGTCTTATTCTTCATCCTTCCCATGACTCCTATTTCCATAATGAACCGTTAAATAAATACTTCGAAATTCGTCTATTAAAGTTTTCATTTTTTAATCACCTGTCTTAGTAACATCATTTTATAGTGAAGACGCTTCAGTTCGATAAATAAGAGAACTTCGATAATACATCGATCACAAAATATATGAACACAAATAAAATTTTTTGAGTCACATTTTATTCTTTTTTACAATAAAAAAGTGTATCGAAATATATCTAATTTCTTTTTCATTTCCTTTTTTTAACTAAATAAACGAATATATTTAAGCTCATTACAAGAATACTTAATGAAAAGTCGTTTTTCAAACGCATAGCGGTATTGTTAATTTAATTGTTTGAAAAAATCATTTCGTCCAAATTAGTCCAATATGAGTAATAGAGAAGTTAAATGTAAGGATAATTAAGTTTCAAATTTTTCTGTAAATTATAATGTTAGGTAAGGGCGATGATTGCTTTTGTACTGAACTTTACTTTTAATTTTCCTTCCGATGGTTTATTGTGATTTCTCCCGATGATTATGTGTGATATATATCCGCCGTTGAATTATTTCATAATTTAAAATAAAATGATGGGTTATAATATACGAAAACGATCATGATCAAAGCAAAAGAGGAAAAACAAATAGAGGAAGAATTTGAAAACTAAAAAAATTAAAACCCTATACATATATACATATATACGTATACACATATTCATATATATATATATAGGGTAATTTTTAATATATTCAAAATTTCATATTAAATTTTCACTCATTCATACATAAGGATATATATATATATACTCAGAAAAAGTAAAACACGTAAAAAAATTAAAACCCTATACATATATACATATATACGTATATACATATTCATATATATATATATAGGGTAATTTTTAATATATTCAAAATTTCATATTAAATGTACACTCATCCATATATAAAGATAAATATATATATACTCAGAAAAAGTAAAACACGTAAAAAAATTAAAACCCTATACATATATACATATATACGTATATACATATTCATATATATATATATAGGGTAATTTTTAACATATTCAAAATTTCATATTAAATGTACACTCATCCAAATATAAGGATATATATATATACTCAGAAAAAGTAAAACACGTAAAAAAATTAAAACCCTATACATATATACATATATACGTATATACATATTCATATATATATATATAGGGTAATTTTTAACATATTCAAAATTTCATATTAAATGTACACTCATCCAAATATAAGGATATATATATATACTCAGAAAAAGTAAAACACGTAAAAAAATTAAAACCCTATACATATATACATATATACGTATATACATATTCATATATATATATATAGGGTAATTTTTAACATATTCAAAATTTCATATTAAATTTACACTCATTCATATATAAGGATATATATATATTCAAAAAAAATAAAACACGTAAAAAAATTAAAACCCTATACATATATACATATATACGTATATACATATTCATATATATATATATATAGGGTCATTTTAGTACATTCAAAATTTCGTGTTAAATTTACACTTATCGATGATTGTGATTTTTTCTATCGTCGAACAAAATATTAGCTATGCAAAGTATTTTGATTTACTTCATTATAAAAGAAGATACGTATGAGAAACTAAAAAGTCGTGTTCACAGTTTGTCGAATCAGCTCGAGCTCATACAATATTGTTATGTATGCGTGAGAAGGGATAACTAACACATATATGGTAACACATACAAGATAGATTCACTCAGTGACGTCGGACTCGCTAGGAGGGGAAGTGAACACGCGACTGCGTGAAATTTTGTAGAGATATTGTACGGTAGAAAAGTAACTTATTTTTTAAGAGTACTTTTAAAACAATCGTGATTATATTCATTATTGTAAAACTTATTAAAAAAATCATTTCGCTCAAATTAGTCCAATATGATTATTAGTATTAGATTAAATATTTAAATATAAATCACTTGCCGAAAAATGGTGATAGAAGAACCAAAAAAGCATTTCTTTTGCATAGAAAAAAATTAGTTTTCATCTCACGTTGTTTACATATAACTTCACATATTACGATTTATAACAAAAATTTGGACGTGTGAGTGAAGATAGAGGAAAAAATTTTACTATAGAAAAGGTAAGCCAATTTAAACTATTAAAACAATTATGACGTAGACCAATTCAAAGTTAATCAAAAAAATTTGTAATGTTTATAGATTGATCGATATGCAGTACGTAGGAGCTTCAAGTGTTTTTAATATGAAATTAAGTTAGGAAACAAGTGATATAGATTATATCGCTAAGGGATTAAAAATTGACAAAAGAATGATTTTGAAACCTTTGAAAAAAGCTGAATAAAAAAAATTGCCAGTTTTCAAAATTTCGTATTCGCAGAACGTTTTCTTCGATCTTACGAACACGTTTGTACAGTGACTTCCTGTAATTTTTTTTGGTTTTTTAAGGGGTATGCTAATTCGAAAGCAATTTATCTCGTAAAGTATCTAATAATAAGATAATAATAAGATGTTTCTGTTTTGCCAAAGTCAAAGGAACGAAGAGAGAGTATTCATTTTTCAAAGGATTCAAAAGCAGCTTCGAAAACATAATTGATTGGAGAGTTAGAATAGAATTTTTCCTCTACGATTTTTCCTCAAAAGTAATCGCACTTGTTTAAATAATATAGATCTGTTAAATATAGATAATATATATTTTGAAATATTATTGCAAAAAAGGGTAGAATTCGACTTAAGTTGTTGAGAAATTTGTGATGTTGAAGGATTGATGTATTAAGATACTATCATTTATATAATTCAAGCAATTCATTGTGGGTTATAATATACGAAAACGATCATGATCAAAGCAGAAGAGACAAAACAAGTAGAGGAAGAATTTGAAAACGAGTAAAAAAATTGAAACCCTATGCATATATACATATATACGTGTATACGTATTCATATATATATATATAGGGTAATTTTCAATACATTCAAAATTTCGTGTTAAATTTACACTTATCGATGATTGATTTTTTTTAAATCTACTAAAATTTTTAAATCCCAGAAATAAATTTAATTCAAAACGATATTGGCGTCTGGCCAATCATCGATTCAGCAAATCTCAATTTAAATTAAAAAATGCCAAGTTAAATGGACGATTGTGACGATTAGGAGAGTAAAAGATTCAATCATGAAATCGTGAATGAGTTTCGGAAAAAAATCCAAAAGAAACTAAGAGAAGTTTAACTTTCGAAAAGATTATCTGTAAGAATTTACTGTCAAAATAATGATGTTAGCTTATGTATGTTTATAGGTCTAATACGGCCTAATAGATTCAAATTATATGATATATATTAGTTCCCACATTACACGCTTCGTTATCGATATTTCATCAATTAAAATTAATTATGGTTGAATAATTCTACGTAATTAAAAGCAGAAGAAATTTGGAATATTTCAAATTGTTGGAGCGATAATATTTATCAAATAATACTCATGATGTATACTTGTAAGGAATATTTTATCAAAATATTTAATTTTATATATGTTTAGAAGTTTACGTAATGAAGCACATTTTACGCGAATTCCATCGTTATATCAATTTTGATAATAGGTAATACATGTATCGATAATCGATTCGTTAAGGACCATTATATTAAAAGTTTTAATTCCTCTTTAGCCCTGCGTCAGCCCTTGTTCTCGCATTTACGAGTCATGTCAAGTGGGAATTTGTACGAATAAGCGTACGTATATGTGGGTATAAATCCCTATTTACAGAATAATCACTTCAAGGGTGGAAGGTATTCTCTGTTGATAGAAAATAATTATTAATAAACCATGGCAAAATATTGGATGATATGGTTAGCAATAAAATTTATTAATAACTTAGGCTTCTGTATTAATCTATTTTGCGTGTGTGTATATAAAGATGTAGAAAAAATTCGCTTCTTTAAAACGAAATTGACGAAGAGAAAACGTATATGGATAATACCATATAGGATAAAAAAGGAAAAAAAAGAATCGGAAAAGGGGAGAAAGATAAATGAAAAGAAATATTACCGGAACTTATATTGATTACTGTACATTCGTATGGGGGTTGTACCAATGTATAACATGCGTGGGGGAATCTGCAAAGTGGGAGATAAACATGACGCATGCTCAATTAATATTCCGTGTTGTAGGAGGAGTTATGTTCGAGATGAGAGATGGAGGGGATCAGAAATTTCACATCTAAATTTTCTCGGACTTCATAATTGCAAGTGTACTCTCTTGGTGAGCATCGAGCTACTAAACGTGTTACGTGTTTTACTTTCAATTGTGATGTGATCTAATCCCTCCAAATCTCAAAGAGAACTTCAGATCAAGAAGATTCAACAGATTTAAGAAGCGATCGGAGAATTTTCGAGGGATTCCTTTCGGTAAGATAGATCATATTTGAATTTTATAACATTTCATATATAACACAAAAATTTACTTTCACACGCTTTTTTCTTTCTATTATTCTAATTCCAAGTGTAGTCTAACAAAATTTTTCCGACATCCAAAAGAGGATTTTAGACTTTGAAAGATATTCAAAGGATCACAGAAACGATCGACGAATTTTAGAGAATATTCTCTCGGAAAGATATATCATATTTGAATTTTATAACGTTCAATTTTTAGCGCAAAAATTTATTTTTATTAACTTCTTTCTTTATATTATTCTAATTATCCCAATTGCAGTCTAACCAAATTTTTCCAAAATCCAAAAGAAAATTTCAGATTTCGAACGATATTCAAAAAATCAAAGAAACGATCAACGAATTTTCGAGAGAATCTTATCGAAATGACAAATCATTTTATAATGTTCAATATCTAACGCAAAAATTTACTTTTCCCGATTTTTTTCTTTATATTATTCTAATTTCAATTGCAATCTAACAAAATTTTTCCAAAATTCAAAAGAAAATTTCACATTTCGAACGATATTTAAAAAATCAAAGAAACGATCAACGAATTTTCGAGAGAATCTTATCGAAATGACAAATCATTTTATAATGTTCCATATCTAACGCAAAAATTTACTTTTCCCGATTTTTTTCGTTATATTATTCCAATTTCAATTGCAATCTAATCAAATTTTTCCAAAATCCAAAAGAAAATTTCAGATTTCGAACGATATTTAAAAAATCAAAAAAACGTTCAACGAATTTTCGAGAGAATCTTCTCGAAAAAACAAATCATTTTATAATGTTCAATATCTAACGCAAAAATTTACTTTTCCCGATTTTTTGCGTTATATTATTCCAATTTCAATTGCAATCTAATCAAATTTTTCCGAAATCCAAAAGAAAATTTCAGATTTCGAACGATATTTAAAAAATCAAAAAAACGATCAACGAATTTTCGAGAGAATCTTCTCGGAAAAACAAATCATTTTATAATGTTCAATATCTAACGCAAAAATTTACTTTTCCCGATTTTTTTCGTTATATTATTCCAATTTCAATTGCAATCTAACAAAATTTTTCCGAAATCCAAAAGAAAATTTCAGATTTCGAACGATATTTAAAAAATCAAAAAAACGATCAACGAATTTTCGAGAGAATCTTCTCGGAAAAACAAATCATTTTATAATGTTCAATATCTAACGCAAAAATTTACTTTTCCCGATTTTTTTTCGTTAAATTATTCTAATTTCGATTGCAATCTAACAAAATTTTTCCGAAATCCAAAAGAAAATTTCAGATTTCGAATGATATTTAAAAAATCAAAAAAACGATCAACGAATTTTCGAGAGAATCTTCTCGAAAAAATAAATCATTTTATAATGTTCAATATCTAACGCAAAAATTTACTTTTCCCGATTTTTTTCGTTAAATTATTCTAATTTCGATTGCAATCTAACAAAATTTTTCCAAAATCCAAAAGAAAATTTCAGATTTCGAACGATATTTAAAAAAACAAAAAAAACGATCAAGGAATTTTCAATAGAATCCTCTCGAAAAGACAAATCATATACGAATTTTATAACGTTCAATATCTAACAAAAATTTACTTTTACCGAGCTTTTCCTTGAAATTATTCTAATTCTAATTGTAGGCTGATAAAATTTCTCCATCATCCGAAAAAGAATTTCAAGTTCGATACAATACTCAAAGGATCTAAGACGTGATCAACGTATTGTAAAGAGCATCTTCTCGGTAAGATAAATCATATTTGAATTTTAAACCGGTTATTATCTAATGTAAAAATTTATTTCGATCGATTTTTTTCTTTATATTATTCTAATTCCAATTGCAGTCTAACAAAATTTTTCCAAAATCTAAAAGAAAATTTCAGATTCCGAACGATATTTAAAAGATCAAAAAAACGATCAAGGAATTTTCAATAGAATCCTCTCGAAAAGACAAATCATATTCGAATTTTATAACGTTCAATATCTAACACAAAAATTTACTTTTACACAGTTTTTTCTTGAAATTATTCTAATTCTAATTGTAGGCTCATCAAATTTCTCCATCATCTTAAAAAGAACTTCTGGTGCGGAACAATACTCTAAGGATCTAAGAAGCGATCAACGAATTGTAAAGAGCATCTTTTCGGTAAGATATTTGAATTTTAAACCGGTTATTATCTAATGTAAAAACTTATTTCGATCGATTTTTTTCTTTATATTATTCTAATTCCAATTACAGTCTAACAAAATTTTTCCAAAATCCAAAAGAGAATTTCAGATTCAGAACGATATTTAAAAGATCAAAAAAAACTATCAACGAATTTTCAAGAGAATCCTCTCAGAAAAATAAATCATATTCGAATTTTATAACGTTCAATATATAACCCAAAAATTTACATTTAACGACTTTTTTCTTTATATTATTCTAATTCCAATTGCAGTTTAACAAAGGTTGTCGAACATCCAAAAGAGAACTTCAGATCCGTGTCAATATCCAAAGGATCTAAGAAGCGATCATAGAATTGTCGAGAGAATCTTCTCGGTAAGATAAATCATATTTGAATTTTATAATGTTCAATATTTAATCTATATCTAGCTTGAATTTCATTTCATAGATTGATTTCTTTATATATCATATATGTAATTATTAAGAATTATTATATAAACGTTAGTATTGGAATGTTTTTTTTTCTTTTCAGACTACGTGGAAATATTGTGATTTTCTGTTTACTAGGGAAAATTTGGCAACCCATTTTTAATCAACATGTTCCCACTTATATTCATTTGCATATCTTTATACGTACACTTATTCATTTGCGCAATTTGTATATTTTATCTTTACATAACTTTAACTGCTTAAGTATGTAAACGGAATATATAAAATAACCTTATACATACATACATATATATAGGGTTATTTTTAATAGATTCAAAATTCCGTAGTAAAATTTCGGTATTGTAGTTTTTTAGACCTATATCCATACTTACATATATATATACATATTCAAAAAAAGTAAAACACGTAAAAAAATTGAAACCCTATACATATATACATATATACGTATATACATATTCATATATATATATATAGGGTAATTTTTAGTACATTCAAAATTTCATATTAAATTTACACTCATCCATATATAAAGATATATATATATATACTCAGAAAAAGTAAAATACGAAAAAAAATTTAAACCCTATACATATATACATATATACGTATATACATATTCATATATATATATATAGGGTTATTTTTAGTACATTCAAGATTTCATATTACATTTACATTCATATCCATACATAAGAATATATATATCCAGAAAAAATGAAACACGTAAAGAAATTTAAACACTATACATATATATATACATACATACATATATATATATATGGACACATACATATATATATATATACAGACATATATATATACATACATATATACATATATACATACACATATATATACATATATACATACATATACATATACGTATATATATACATATATACATACATATATACATACGTATATATATACATATATATATACATACATACATACACATATATATATATACATACATACACACATATATATATACATATAGACATATATATATACATACATATAGACATATATATATACATATATATATACATATATACATACATATATACATACATATACATATACATATATATATACATATATACATACATATATACATACATATATACATACATATACATATACATATATATATACATATATACATACATATATACATACATATACATATACATATATACATACATATATATATATATATAGGGTTATTTCTAGTAGATTCAAAATTTCATATTAAATTTACACTCCTATCCATACTTATATATATATATCTGTGTATGTGTGTGTGTGTGTATATATATATATAGTTATTCTATTTGTACGTCAATTACTAGACCTTTTGATATTTTCGTAATAATTTGAATTCCCGAATGAATAACTATGATATTAATCAATCTATAAACATGACTAATTTAAATATTAAGTTAGGAAGAAATGTTGTTTTTTTATATTTTAGCTTATGAATAAATTGTTTATGATTGTTTACGTCATAGATTATAATAATGTAAA
This sequence comes from Vespula germanica, assembly GCA_905340365.1. Classification (NCBI taxonomy): domain Eukaryota; kingdom Metazoa; phylum Arthropoda; class Insecta; order Hymenoptera; family Vespidae; genus Vespula; species Vespula germanica. The sequence goes on from HG996544.1 coordinate 4,821,094, forward strand.
TTGAGACTTACGTTTTATTCTTTATGCTTCTCATAATTATGATTTTTTTCGTATGTTATATTCCATAATGAGCTGTTTAATGAATGCTTCGAAATTCGCTGTATTGAAGTTTCCATTATTTAATCAACGGCTCTCAAACGTCAGATCTTTTTTTTCCTTTGCTGGCGACCTTTTCAAATGATTTAAAACTATTTTGTGATCGATGATCGATATCTTTGGCAATGTTGCTTGCCTAGTAACATCATTTTGACAACGCTTCACCCGGATAGGTGACAGAACTTTGATAATACATCGATAACAAAATATGAACACAAAGAAATTTTCTTAGCAATTTTAGTCACATTCTGTCCTTCGTTACAGTAAAAGTTCAAAATATATCAAATTTCTTTTTCATTTCTTCTCGTCTTTAAGAGACAATAATTGGTAGACGACAGCAATGACATCTTTAAAAAAGTCAAAATACTTCAAGTAACAATGTTTCATGAATCAATATGTGATATCAAACATACTTAGTAGAGAAAGAAACGAATGAGATTTAACTTTGTTTATAGTGTATTCAGAAATGTCATATTTAGTTGAAATAATAATACTAATTATTATTATTATTATTATTATTCTTGATTGAATATTATTGATATAAATTTATAATTGTTCTGAATGTAATTGGTAGGTTAGATTCAATTGATTACATATATTTTGAGCCATTGGTATTCTGTGAAAAAAAAATCATAATATATTATATAAAAAAGAAATAATAATTATAAAAATCATAGCAATTAGTTACTTGTTTAATGTAAATAAGTGAAAACCATAGGAAGCTCGGCTCTCGAGAATATCCTTAATTAAATCGATTGCGAATTCAATTCCAAAATTCTTTACCGCTTCGTCGTCATCCTTTATTGTCTCTAAACGATCAACTATTTTCTTTGGTATATGTAAGCGACAAATATTAGTCATTCTTTGTAAACATTTATACTCTGGTATAGGAAAAATACCAGGAATAATAGGAATTGTTATTCCAATATTTTTACAATCGTTAACAAAATTTATAAATGTATCAGACTCGAAAAATATTTGTGTTATTATAAAATCTGCACCTGCGTCAACCTATAAGTAATTGACATCAAATTATTATAATTTATATATCAAGTACTATTTACATGTAACAAGCGTTACTTGAACACAATTATCTTGCAATTCTAACGTATAAATTAAAGGTCAATATTGTTAATTAATACAATGTCAATAGTTGGACAAATTTATGAGATTATTAGTTTCATAATGACTTGTACTCTTTTGGCTCTAATTTATGAATCTATTTAAATTTTCCAAGAAATTATTTATTCGAACTTTAAAGAAATAAATTATATATAAGATACATACCTTCGCCTTTAGATAAAAGAGATCAAAATCTTTGTTTGGCGATAACGGATGCATATCGGGATAACCCGCAACACAAATACTAAATTTTTTACCAAAACTTGATCTAATAAATTTGACTAAATCAATAGCGTGTGGAAAGTCGCCATCTTCGAGTATCGAATCTGAAATTTGATTAATTATTTTAAAATGTCAAATCTATGATTTGTAATTAGAGCGATAAAGAATATGTATTATTTACCTCCTTGAAGTGCAAAAATACTTCTTATTCCAAGATGATACGCTCTTTTTAATATCATCTCTACGTTGGATCGTTTCAAACCTTTAGCCGCTACATGTAATAACGTATGAGAAGGAAATTGTTCGACTATATCCAAGGATAAATAAGAATTTATAAGCCCTTTAGTATGCCAAGTTAAAGCATAAAATAAAGGAGAATATTTGTCCATCTCTGCAAAGAATCTAAACCCAAAAATTTTATGAAACATTATGAAATTTATATTCTTTATTATTATTACTATACCAACCTCTTATAAATATCGCTAGATCCTTTCATCGGGAATAGTTCGAAGCTGTAGAATACTTCTTTTTTATTGATTTTTTCATTAATTACTTGCTGCAGATCGACCAATTCATTCGTACGTCTATTTAACCGACAATACTTTGTTATCTTACAGTCATTGTCGTTATTGATCTTCCCTTCCAACGTTACTTTTATTCCCGCAACAAAACTTCTCATTATTAATTTTTATTAGAAATATCAAGCCCAAATAGAAATTTTGGGTTATTTTACTCGATAAATAATAATATCAACTTTCTTTGCAGTGTAATAGTTTTCAGCAGGAGTATCTCATTGATTCGAATTATTTTCATTTTTGCAATAAAAAATATTTTGCAATTCATTTCAATTTCATATTAGAAAGAAAAGGTTCCGTTATCCTAAACACAATGATAAAGCGAAAAAATAAAGATTTTATGTTCTTTTCTATTCTTTCGTACTGAATTCTACTTAATATATTTATAAACTTTCTTTGAATTAAAACTTACGTGCATGGATACATAAGATCGTTTTAATCGCCCTTAAACTTAGTCTTCTTGGATAAATATAATTTGTCCACAGAAGAAGGAGATGCTTTCACCAAAAATAGCTTCTTTTCCATGTCGTGTATAATCGTCGATAACGGTTTTAATATCACGAATATCAATTATATTAAATATTTCTATTCGTAGAATACTTTATACTACTCTTCCTTGCAGCCGAACTCATCTTCCGTCGGACGCATCCAACTCGCACAAGGCACAGTAAGCGAATAAGCGAATATATTACGTGCACTGCACATTTGGCTATAACGATCGATACCGAAAGACCTGGGAAAAGACCTGGGAAAAGACCTGGGAAAAGACCGGGGATACGACCCGAAATACGACTCGGTATATGATTCGGGATACGAACCGGAATACGACCCAGAATAAACGAGATCAATAATGCTCCAAATATAGCGCATGCGCATAATAATACAATTTGGAGGCTGTATTGATCGTTTAGCTATAATAATGCTATAATTCCAGGGAGAATCCCTGGGGCGTGTATGCAAATGGAAAAAGAATGACGCAACCCAGCGAAGCGATTACGTCATAGGAAGCTCGGAACGATCGTTACCTATTCGACACAAAAAAAAATCGATATCGTTTACTCTAGAAATCGGTTTATCGATAAATTCCAAGGAATACTCGTCTCGATACGAGATCGCGACAACAACGGTATATACTAATCTTTTATTATATGAATTCGATCGTTTTTTCTCGAATGTTCGTTACAATTCGACCGTGCTGTGGTCTTCTTTCATTTTACCGACCTATTTAACCATTTGGATAAGCAGACGAAGCTCAACCTCGTTCACTCGATATACCCGTTCCAGATATATTCGAGAAAGAAGGAAGTAATTTGTACAGTCAGCAAAATAGATCGGTTCTTTACCATCGGTACATGAAAATACATCTTCGCACGGTTTACGAATCGAAACTAATAGGTTATCTCTGTCTGGAACGAATATGTTATACACGCGTAGCGTGGAATAAACGTCGGTCGGTAAAACAGATTGACGCTTTTCGATTTCACACGCCGTATTCAACTGATAAGTCGAAGGCAGACGTATTAATATATAACATGATTAATGTAAACACGTACATAAAAGCGTGGGAAAGGTGGGGATAAGAAGGGAAAAGTAAACATGTAACCTCGAGATGAGTCGTTCATAAAAATATAAACAGTGCGAAGGATCGACTACGACAAAGTGGTAGCGGCGAGTGTGTTTACGGTGTGTGACAAGGAGTGAGAGAGAAAGGCAAGTACAGGTTCTCCAGAGAGCGAGTGAACGAACGAGAGAAAGAGATAGACGGTGAGAGAGGGAAGAAGTAAGAAAGAGAGTGAGAGAGCGAGAGAGAGAGAGGGAAGAGAGCGGGTGGAACCGGCCAGAAGCAAGCGTGCGCGTGTCGAAGATAATCACGACCACCTTGGTATCACCCATGTGCTCGAAATTTATTTCTCCGTCGTTTTCCTTGTTTTTCATTGGTTCACGTAAGATTTCGGAGGGAAAGCATTCGTTTACATCGATCGCGAAGGTTAGATCGCGTTTTAACGTCGACGTGTGACATCGGTTAAATTTTACAAAGTTCGACGAAAGAGGTGGCGGAGGGGAACGGAGGAAGAAAAGAAGAAAGAAGAAATTTTTTGCTTCGAAGCCGAAGGGAGGAACGGCCGTCTTTGGAATTTTTGGACTATCATGGCGACTTTTAAGGATCTTAAAAATGACTGGACAGCCTTGTGTCAAAATTCCACCGATTGTTGGACGGAATCCGGTGAGTACCATTTTCTTCTTCTTCTCTTCAATATTTTTCTTACGATTCGTTGGAAATATTCGTTAGAATGCAAATACATATACATACGTATAGGTTAGTTTAACCTTTAAGAACGAGACTATGTAAACAATGTAAACGATGTATTATTCATCGGATATACGTATAATCGTGTACACGAGTTAAGATCGTGTTTATCGTTTGCGTATGTATAATTGAACATTCGAGTTAGGTTAGGATAAGGGATTTCATTCTTGTTCAAATAAGATTAAGAGTCGTAAGAGCGTGTACGTATATCTTTTTTTTTTTCTACGTTAAAACGAGATAAACGTAATCTTGCGACGTAACGATAGATTATCTATCGTGAAATTTATTTTAATCGAAGAAAATGACAAAGTTTAGAATTGGACGAAATCATTGATGGAGCTTTCGCTCTCTCCCTCTCTGGCATTTTAACACGTTACATGTTAAAATTACATAGATAATTTGAAATGTTACGTCGTCGGTGTTCTCTCGTCCATCCGAGTTTACGGCGATCCCATGTAATTATGCAATAGCGTTAAAGAGTCCGCTTTATGGGTGTATAGATACGTGTTGATTTGATACATGCATACGTATATATATGTATATATATATAAAAAGGACAGAACGTGCTCTCGCAGGTGTTTGTCGAAGGTTGCCGAGGAGACACACTCGACCGTTACTCTGGAACGTTTCTTTGCGATTACCGGTTTATCTCTTTCTCGTTCTATCTCTTCGTCGTAAGTGGAAACTTATTCTAAAAACGAATATCGCAATGTACTCGAGTGATAGTACGCGTAAGATCGATTAGCATAAGCTTGCCATGCGTTACGAACGATCCCGTTGCTGTTCTCTTTAAGGATCCTGGACCATATAAAAAAATATTTTCGTGTATGAAGTAATATAGGTTATAACGCGAATTAGATAGAAGTGAAATTAATTAATTAGAATTTACAAATAATTACGTGACGATAACGTGACGACTTTAAGTCCGCGCGCGCGCGCGCGTGTGTATGCGTGAAGTACAGATTTATGTTCGAATATAAATAAACAATATATAGATGATACAAATCAATATGAAATACGATATGTAAAAAGTAATATCTATCTCATATATCGCAATATTGTCAATTATTAAGTATTATATTACATATACATATATCGTTTATCTTAAGGATATAGGATGGAATATGCAATCGTGCAAACGGATTTTCTTCACTTACGTGCTTTTCCTTCTAATGTAAAATGATGTAACTCTCTCTCTCTCTCTCTTTCTCTCTCTCTCCTCTCTCGTATACACACACATACGCGCGCGCTCGCACTATTTAACCGTATATGCCCGATGTCCGTTGACTTTCTCAGTCGTCTCTTCGTAGGTTAGACGAAGCGTGAAAGCGTTGGACATTTTACGTTAAACGAGTAACTCGTTTCCGCCAAGAGGATCGACGAATTTTTTTCCATATCTTTTCCTTTTTTTTTTCCTTCTTAATTTCGTCTCTCACCTTCTCGATAATTTTTAGCCCCGGTGAAATATTTAACTCGTGAAAGATGTATTTTCACGTAGGTGAAAGCATCGCGTTAATGTCGCGTTGTCGTCGTCCCGTTAGACTCGTTCGTATCGGATTCTACCATAATAGGAAGGGTAATTCCACTTTTACGTTAGACGTAAAAGTCGATATATCTCGAGGATGTTTCTCGAACATGTTTCTCTTCAGAATTTTTTTTTTTTTTTTCTAATGAAAAATCATTATCTTTTAGGGTAATTAGTTTGATTAAATTCTAGGATTTCTCGTATCTCTCTCTTTCTCCCCCTCCTCTCTCTCTCTTTCTTTCTTTCTCTATCGAGTGGGATCAAGGAGTTAATGAATGAAGTTGTAACGACCTACATGAAGAAGCCGAGATGAGTACTCGTTAGTCATGTGCGATCTCGATTTCCCCCGTCGAGTTATACACTCTTACCGCTTAGATCACGTTTCTCGTTTCTTCCTTCACTTCTCGTACAATTATGCAGGCTACCTATAATTTCAGAGAACACTTCTGAGATTATTATTATCAATCGTGATCGAAAGAAAAGAGAAAAAGAAAGAAAGGAAAAAGAAAAAAAGTACCGAGCCTGTAGTTTGGACAATTAAATAATAAGATAATATCGAGTTGCTCGAAATAAGACAATGTTCGATAATTATACGATATTTATAAATAATAATACGAGATGCCTAGTATAATATGGATGGACGAAGGATAACGAAATCGATCAAGAAGACGATGTTTAATCGTACGAACGATTGTACGTATGGGTAGCTTGTCACAGAGAACTTTTTTACAAATAATATATATTGTTATATTTTTATATATATATATATTTATTTATTTGTGTATATTTTTTTTTGTTATTGATAAAACCAAGGGAAATAATCGTGCGAATAAATCGCGTTGTAACTGGGACTGCAAATAGCGTGTAACGTTACGCTCGCGTTGCGCCTGTAATGCGGACTACTACCGTATTTGTTCTTTATTACGAACCGTATATCGTGCATCTAATAGTCGTTCTTTCCTTTTTGGAATCGGCTTCTCTCCTTCCGAAGTGTATCGCCCACTTTATCTTCTTAGTTTCTTTCGTATCGATGTATTTCTTACTTATAGCGAAATCAAGATTTTCTTCATTGGTAGCATGATTTATCGTTACCAACGGATGAAATTAAAGTTTCCCATTAGAAAAGTAAATAGGTAATTAATTAATCGTGTTTTATCAATCAATATTCGAGATATGTTTTCTTTAACTCTTTCAAATCTTATATGTTTCATTAGCCGCTAAAACAAATTTTCAAGTTTCTATGCTTTTTGTTTCATTACTTTTCAAGTTTCTTTTATTTACTAAAAGTATAAGTTCTACTGAGACGTAAGAATAGTAAAAGTTTCGCACAATATTAATTTTCATGCAAAACTAAATTGTCTTATATATTTAGAAAGAGTTGTAATATCGATCGAAAGTTTATCGAACTTTACGATTACGTTATAGTAATCGTAATTTTTTAAAAATATAATTTGTTATAATTACAGTATCCAACTTGATTTTATTGATTATTTTAATATCACTATTGCCGCTTTCTAAAAGCCACACGAAAGTCTTTCGCCAATCTACATTATCTGCATATAATATATACGTATATATAGTTATAGATGTATGTATTCAGAAGGGAACGACAGAGTCCGAGCGACGTAGGAACGATCTTTCTTTCTTCGTGGTTTTTCTATCGTCGATTAGGAGGGCGCCGTAGCCACGTAAAAGGTAGGACTCGGCCGATTAGAAAGTTCCAATCGCGCGTACACTTCGAATGCATTTGCAACGAAACAAAACTCTCGGGTATCTTGTTCAACGATTGCTTCTGTTCGTCGTTTGAGCTTCCTATCTGCCGGTTCCGATATCAACATGCCAATTACACTTTGTAAACGCTACCAATTACGCCAAGTCTTTCATGTATCTTTCGTTCTTCTTAAACGTTTCAAGATAAGCCGACAGATCAATGAGATACACGGACACACGCGCGCGCGCACGCACGTATATATTTTGTGTTTTGAAGCTAATCGATTTGAATTACTTATCCGACAAGAAAGAACAAGTACCTTTTTTTATTGTTGCATCTGTATATTTCTTATTTAGTTTCCGTTTGATCATAAAAAGTAATTTCGAAAATTTCTTACAAAAAAGAATAGAGAAACAATATTGTCGATTTTGGGAAAATTCGTTCAGGGGGATTAAATAATCGGGTAAGATATAAATTTTATTATTGCGCGTTGAAGTCGACGTAGCGCGTTAATTCATTCGTCGTACTATTATATGGCTAATTTTAGCAATAGACGTACAACTTTTATTAAACTTATTCGATCTACGTAAAAGGTGCCTGCTGAACGTTCTACGTAACGTCGGTATTACTACTTTAATAAGAACACGGTAGTTCGAAAGAAGAGCAAACGTGGAACGCTGTACGTTACCTTTTTCTGAATGAAGAGAGGAAACAGTTTGAAAGACCTGCTACCACCCGAGAATCCACGTCGCTCTTGAAAAGTGTTGAGAACACCATGGAAGTTGACGCGAATAATATAGATAATCGATTACGAAATAAGTAACGTCAGCTATCTTGACAACGTGGAGAACTTTTACAACTCGAAAATAGATTTTTATTACCCTCGTTCTCTTTTATCGAGCACGCGTGCGATTACACGGCTTTTCGGATATCATATGCATAGGTGTACAAGAAAATGTAATAATTAAGAAAATATTCATATTTATATTTATATTTTCGAAGAAAAGTACAATTTTTTCATTACTTTCTTCGTTCATCCACGTATTATTTTTACTTATTTATTTTTTTTCTCTATAAAACATCGAACGAGTTAGAAGGAGCATATTAGTTCGTCCGATTTTCTGTCCACTACCACACACACACACACACATTCGTTCGTTTGGATATTCACAATCCGGTGTTTCTATTTATTCAATTAATCTCGATGTGGTCAGGTCGCTCTCTCTTTCTCTTTTTCTCTCTACATTCGATTCCGATCGATCGTCGAGATCGAATACTCGGAACGTTTCAACTATCATTGCGTATTAGCGTTAGCCAAGAGGTCTGCTCTTCTCTAGGGAGTCATTAATTGGAAAAGAAATCGGCGATCGTGCGGTGCTCGCCGCATGTAATTTTCTGCTACGAAGGAATCATCGGTGTAGCACCCATATATATATATACACTTTCAGAAATCGAACCAGAACTTCCAATTTTGATATTTATCTTTTAGTTTGCTGCCGGCAAATTCGACTTTGTTTCGATACCTACCTCTTTACTTATCGATTTTCGTAGACCTACTTTTAATCGAGAGATCGAGATTATTCTTTGAATAAAATCGAAATCGTTTCAATTAGACTCTCGAGATAATTTGTTGTCGAGAGTTGTATTTTAACGATCAGAATGATAAGAATGTTTTTTATTTAACAATGTTTAAGTCGTTTAATTTTCTTCTTTAATAATATATACGTACGTATATATACGATGTAAATTGAGGGAAAAAAAGTCCTTTGCTTATTTTTAGATCTCTTAGATTATTTCTATATCGATGTCGATATCTTGGAATTTTCATCTTTAAGAAATATCTCGGATGCTAGCGATTAGTCTTCGAGTAAGTTCGTCGATTCGATCTTCGAAGGTAATCGATGTTAGATGCGCGAGACGGCTATTGATTGGGTCATAATTAGATGGAAGGTCATTTGGGAGAGTAAAGTATTAATTAACTTTGTATAAATGCAATTTTTTATTTATTTAAATTTTGTTATATTGAATTTTATATTCCTTTTTAATTATTTCTTATAAAAAATTTTTTTTATTTAAATTTTGCTATATTCAACTTTATATTCCATTTTAATTTTTTCTTATAAAAGATTTAATCAAATCGATATAAATAAAATTTAAAGATACATACGCGCGTATATAAAAACGCGCCGTAACATAAAAACGTAAGATCGATACTTGATCGATCATCGCGGAATGAGATCGACGATCGAGAAAAGAAGATTCCTCCATTCTTTTTTCCCACTTCCTTTTCTATAGGCGAAGGAGAAAGGCGAATCATTTTAACTATGCTCTATTTCGAGTAAGATAATTCGCAATAAGCACGACCACCCACTCGTCACCGTACATTGACTCTTACCGTCGAAAGTACAAATTATTAGTTTAGCCTAATTTCACTTTGCATTTGGTCTTACGATCTCTCGTATTTTTTCGTTTTTATTGCTCATCCCCCTTCTGTTCGTTCCGTTAATCTTAGATATAAGAAATACCATCTTCGAATCCACTTCAGATAGTCTGATAGACAATAAATTATTTCGCTGACGTATATATGTCCAAAGATTTCAAGGATACTTCTCGAAGTGAAAGAAGAGTTCCCACGAGCGAGAAAAATAAAGAATGCGAACATTGTTCTATTTTTTTTTTCTTCTTTTTTTTCATTTTTTTCTTTTACGATTTTTCGACTTTGCACGACGTCCAATTCGAAAGCTAAACTTTTAGAAATCATCGATTGTGATATATTCGAAAAATCGATCGCATCTCGCTCATTAGTTCGACTCGTAGAGATCGGAAACATCGTTATCTCAATACTACGATCAATTTCTTTCACTCGAAGCGAAAGCACGTGTTCGATCTTTCGTGTCGTTCGAATTACAGGTTTTAAACTCGATTTATTTTCTGCCAATTGTCAATGCATTATGGATGAATGACGAGATGTATATCTGTATCTAAGATTTGCGCGCGCGCGTGTGTGTCAATAATATATAATATAAATAATAAATATCGCTAAAAGTGGGTATTTGGAATTAGGGATAATTGGCACTCGTTTCATTTGTTCTTTTTTGGTTGACAAAAGACAAGAAATAACTTAAAAATATTTAACGCGAACTAACAGTTGCCTACTAAATCTACTTTGCAGTGTTTTAATATTTTTTTTACCAAGTTGAAAAAAGTATTTGATCGATTTTTGAAATTATTCAGAAACTTTTGCTTCAATCTGTACGACTTAAAAATATCTTTTTTTTTTTTTTTTTTTTTTTGACATACCTTGATCAATTTTAAACGATTAGATTTAATTATATACTTGAAATATACGAATCTGACTAATGTATGAATTTCCGTGATTAATTCGCATGTTTAAAGAGAAAGTTAATGACGTAAGAACGATGAGCGTTAAAACAAAAAATCCTTTTTTTTTTAATACAACGTACGTGGATTGTCAACAGTTTGTTAATCTTATAGAAAAAGAAAAAAGAAAAAAACCAAACTGCTTCCGTATTTGTAAGATCGATCGCGGTTACGGAAATTTCTTCTCACACTGTCACCAATCAGCTGTTACATCTATTTATCTATCTGTCTGTCTTTAAAAGCTTCGAGTCGAAGTATACATGTATATACGAAGTAGTATATACGTGTATACGTACGTATGTATAAACTTTTACGTTCGTGGTCAAAGCACGCTGCTCATCTTTCTGGCTGACCTTTCGTGACTGGAACACTTTGCATTTTTTTCCGGTAGCTTCTTCTTCTTCTTCTTTCTCCTCCTTCTCCCCCTACTTCTGTTCTTCTCCTTAGCAGCATGCTTTATAGAAACAGAGAATTGACGATGGAAAGTCCTAATTTATTCGGAGAAAATCCACTTTCCGTTTGCAATCATACATCTTTTTGTTCGTTATAATAAATATGTCTCTTAGTTTTCTTTTTTTTTTCTCTCTATTACAAGCAATTTTCTTATAACAGAAAAATTTGATACTGCGTTATTTATCGAAAACTATAAATATTATATCACTATATATAGCACATACGTAGGTATATAATGTAACATATATTACTGATATCTTATTACAATTATTACATATTAGTTGAGATATATTAAAATTCCATTTTTTAACAAATCGTTATTTGACGATATTAAAAAATTATAATATATATATAGATTATTATCTTGTGTGATAAAATAATAATATTACTGCGCATTAATATTTAGGAATTATTTGATTTTGTAATTATTCTCTATCTCCTAATAGAAAAGGATATATCAAAATACCATAATGCTATAAGATTTACGGTCGACTGCATTACTTGCTATTAGTGATTTTAATTGATAAGGGTGTGTTTACGACGTACGATGACAGCGGTACGTTGCTTTAACCGTTAACCTCGCGTAAAGATCGCCCAGAGACGTTTAGAAGTTTTACTGTATAAGCGATGATAGATGGTATGCATTTCTAAACTTTATCGAGGTATTTGGTAATGGATATCTTTGTGATTTTTCAATTTTATTGCGAAAAAAAACAAAGGATTTTATTTATTAGTTCATCTAATTTTAGATATCGATTATATCAAATACCAACTTTATTTAGTTTCGTCCAATTTGTAGGTTGTAGTCGAAAATAAACATAATTAAAAAAAGAAAATAACGAGTGGTCATATTTTTAAATTTAATAGACATTTCATCGTAAAAAAGTAAGTTATTAATATATTAATTCTTGGAGTCATGTTTATATACGTATGTACTAAATCGATTAATTCATTTCTTGAATTTAATTTGATTAATCTAATGTAGCTCAGACAAGAAATAATTAACGTCCTTGTGATGATTTATTCTCTCATAAATACATTAATTTATCAAATTTCGATCTGATTTGTTCGACTAATTTCTTTTAATTCCATCTAATTTGTAAATTGTATCAGTATAAACACATAATCATCGAAGGTGATATAATGTTTGATTAGAGCGCGCGATATAGTGACAATTTGTGAACGCGATTAGCTGGTACACACACACACACGTATATATATATATACGTATACACGCGTGTGTACAAACATTTTATTTACACACACACAAGTGGAAAAGTAGCCCAAAGAGATCGATTTTCCTACGTCGAAGACCCGATTCTTCCGTTAGCAAGCTGATTTCTCGCGATGAAATTCTTTTCTAAACGATTTGATAATCAACTTCGAATTTTATTCTTTTTTTAATGAAATTGCAATTGAAAAATCACATCGATAACCGGACATCGAATGACGTTAAATCGTACGTCTTATCAAATATGCTGACGAAAGTGGCAACGCATTAATCGCACGTATTCGTCTATTAATCATTTCTACTTAAACGACAACACGTCGGTGAATGACCATGATTCGCAGAAAATCATAGCATTCTTGTTGTTATGTTATGCTCTGTGTAAGTACCTTGTACGTATTTCCTCATTATTTATCCTCCAGTCATTCGGAAAGTATGAAACATTGATTTGTAACGATGTAACGCATTAATTTTACGTATATTTATCAATCTGTGTATTTTTTTACTTGTATATTAGATTAAAAAACATTAGACGTTTATCGAAAAACTGATTCATTCCGATTAGAAAGTGCATTTTGACGGAAATAATTTAATCAAAATATTTTTTTCTCTTTACGATCGTCTTGAGACTAGCACAAAAGTTTTCTTCGTTGTATTTATTTTATTTTATTTTCTTTCTTTTTTTAATTCCTTTTGCTCTTTTTTTTCTTTCTTTCATATTTAATCCCTAAGGCCTATCATCGATCACAAAATTCAACTTAAAATACATAAAGTGTAATCAATTTGTTTCTCTTAATCGTTTCAACGTTGTTTACGATATTCATTGTAAACATTATTTCGCGTAATTTTTATCTGATGTCAAACAATAACAAGTACTTTTTCGATCATGATAACACTAAGGTTTTTTCTCTGTATGATAGTTGTTAACTATTTTCTTTTTCTAATTTCATTATTTTCTCATCTTAATTTTGCAAACAATGAAATTGCCGTTGCATTATTTTTGAATACGTTTCTTGTTTCGATTAAACGAGAAAGAAAATGAGGAAAGGAAGAAGAAAGGAAAGGAAGAAGAAGAAGAGGGAGGAGGAGGAGAAGAGATCGTAACTTTAGTAATGCTACTTGGCGTGTGCAACTAGTTACCAAGGCGATACTACTGTAGTTATATAGGATGCACACGGTATTTGTGCAAGGCGAGCTTACCTTTCAAGTCATACGAGTTATTTAATAGGAGACACTTAACGCCGTAAACGATACCTCGGATACACTTTGTAGTTTATCAAAGTGGAAATAAATGTACGTGGCGTTCGTGGCGCACAACGGCACGCACGTTTCCTGTATAACGCGTTAGAGAAATTGAAAAATGATACACCCTCTTACTTTTCTCTCTTTGTAGTTCGGTCCTTTACTATCGGCAAATGTTTCGTGTAAAGCCACGTTCGAAGATTTCAATGCCTTCTTATACGTTTCTATCTATCGAACTATCGACAAACAAAATATTTATTCTTCTTTTATTTACTTTTACTCGTCTATAGTTTTATTAGCGATTATATTACGATTATCAGTCGTTAACACATTTGCATTATCGTTTCTTTCTTCTTCTCTTCTTTTTATTTTTTATTTATTTATTTATTTATTTATCTTTTTTTTTTCGTTCTTCTTGGAACGTGCATCGACCTTCGTAGGGGAAGAAACTCGGTGAACGCGTAAGCGTGACACAATGGTTACGCGCTTACATCATTCGTTACGACAGCAAAGAACACGGTGTAACGCGAACGCGAACGTGAGCATTGGCGAAAGGCTGCTTCGAAGAAATTTTCATACAGGTGTAAGAACACACGTGAATATATTATTCCGATTGAAATAATAATTACGAAATGTGTTCTTCTTCTTCTTCTTCTTCTTTTTTTCTATTCATTCTTATGCACAAAAATATTCGATCGTAAAAAAAAAAGTGATCGTAGGCAATTTATAGGAGATAGAATTTTTTTCTCTTGATTTGCTCTTTTTTATTCGCCATATTTGTAAATTATTTAAAATTGTTCGTTATCATTTATATATTCCGATTGAAATAATAATTACGAAACAATCTTCTTCCTTTTCTTTTCTTTTTCATTCTTACGTAAAATCATTCGATCGTAGAAAAAAATTAGGCGTAGCTAATTTATATCTCGTGGTAGAAGCGAAGAATTTTTTTTTAGATTTTGCTTTTTTTTTTATTTACTATGAATTATTTAACATCGTCCATTATCATTTATATATTCCGATTGAAGTAATAATTGCGAGACACATTATTCTCCTTCTCCTTCCTTTCTTTTTTTTCTTCGTCGATATTAGATATGCGTAAAATCATTCGATCGTAAAATTAATTGTAGATAATTTATACCTAGTGATAGAAGCGAGCAATTTTTTGTTTAATTAGCTGTTCTTTTTTATTTATTTATGAATTATCATTATCATTTTTAAATATCTATGACGATATCTGAACGTGATTTCGTCGTTCACTCGCATGTACATTTTTTACTTTTCTTATTTCGTTAATAATTTCAATTAATGAGCATCCACTTTACCGATCGCCCGTTAACAGATTATCCACTGGGACCGAAATATTTGAAATATTTTATCTTTACCTTTCTTCGAACAATCTACGCGCTACCATATCGCTAAAAATTATTTCTCTCGGCAAAAACCCCATATAAATTGCTAAAAATCTATTTTGGGTGCATATCGATTATTAATAAATCGATACATCGAGACTATTTCACTTTTATATTATTTCAAAAGATCGACGTACCGTCGTGCCGAGAAAAATCATTTCCCCGAACGTACGACGTATAAATCATTGCAAATTAATATATCAGACGAATCGAAATATTTACAATATATTATCTTTCCATTACGGAAATTCCAAAGAATCAACATTTTAGCACACTTCCTTTCCGTTTACCAATCGTGAGTCATCGTTGGGACTCGTTTCCGTCGGCTAACATAAGGCTTCGTAACGATACGAATATACATACGTACAACGACCATACGAACGTAGCAAACCATACTACTAATACATATAAGTATAGCAATGCGGCGAGTGGCGCCCTCGTTAGAAATCGCGAGCACGATCTCACGCCATACCTCACGTTGTCTTCGTGACGCAAAGTGGTCGATGAAAACGCCTTATAACACCTTCGAATCGAATATATCGCGCTCGAGAAATCGCAGTGAAACGTCGACGGAACGAACAAAACGGATATAAAGAAGAAAAAAAACGAGTAATAATTTGGGGGGAAAAACATATATATATATAAAAAAATATATAAGATTAAATATAACAAGCACGTGTTATTTGGCAGGTGGTGTCGCATCTACGCGCCTGCGTGTCTGATCTTTAGGACCAGCCAGCCAAGAAAGCAGCAAAGTGTCTGGTGTATACATATATATATATATATGTGCGTGTGCGTGTGGGTGTGAGTGTCTGTGCGCGCTTGTCGTCTCTCTCTCTCTCTCTCTCTCTCTTGCGCGCGCACAAGGTAGCAGACGGGCAGTATCGATCTCTCGGCGCGAGACACGCGTGCGCGCGTCTTCGACGCGAGGAGGACCACGTCGGAGAGGGGTAGGCCGTTGTCATTGTCGGCGCGTCTTTCGCGACGTATCCGCGGTGCTGGCGAGACAGGGTGATATCGGATAATCCGAAGGAGAAAAAGTGACAAGAGAGAAGAACACAAAAATTCGGAGAGTGTTTTATAGTGACAAACTTTAAGTTTCGTGCTTCCTTTCGAGAGAAGAAAAAAGGACATCTTTTTTTGATTCATTAATTATTTATTTTCCTTTTTTTTTTGATCCAAGTAACAAACGAAGAAGTAGACAAGGAACGATTCGGGAAAAAAAAGAAAGAAAAAAGGAAAGGAAAAGGAAGAAGAAGAAACGAAGGACGCCCGGCGTCGGTGACGCCATTGCATATTTCCTCTCTCTCTCTTTCTTTCTTTCTTTCTGTCTCTCTCTCTTTTTCGTCACTCGATAAGAACGAGAGTAAGAGCGAGAGAGCGAGATAAATGCAGAGAAGCTTTAACCTTCTAGCTCGAGAACCGATCGATCGAGAGCGCGCAACGTACAGCACACAACGAAGCTCTTTTTTCGGTCGGGCGAAAGTTTAAGGCCGTGCTCAGCGCCGATGGACGGGCGCCGTTCGTAGATTCAGGAAGCAAGGCGATTGGTTCGCGCAACGTTCTCGACCGTTTCTCGGGCCAATCGCCTGCCTCGTCTACTAACCCTTTCCGCCCTTTTTTATTTTTGTTTTTTTTTCTTTGCTCTTTCATTTTTATTTTTTTTTCAATCTCGAGATCATCTCGAAAAGGACAAATTTTTATTATCGACAAAGAAAAGATGAGTCTCCTGTCTTCCAGCATCGGCAGCATTCGCTGCCTAGCGGATGAGGAAGCTGATAACAACATGCTTCAGGGTAAATCTTTGTTAATCGTTTTATCTCTTTCTCGTTCATGCTTTTCTGCCTTTTTTTTCTTTCTTTTTTTTTTCTTTTGCTTTTCTATCTTGTTTCATTCTGACGCCGACGATTGCTCCGTCGAATAGTTCTGTCTGCTTTCATGGATCGTTACATCGCTAGGATCTTATTTTATCGGAGAGTAACCTTGAAAGAGATTTTTGATTACTACATATATCGAACAGATTTGTCCGTTTCAGAGTGCAAGTTTATCACTAATAAAAGTTGTATCGTTAATTAATCTTTCGCATCGTGATTACTTTGTTAATTTATTCCAGACTAATCGTTAAACATCGTAAATAAATATACGAATCTTTTTACGTTAAAAGTGGACAGAACTTTCCGACAGATTCAATGTCTCCATGCTTATCGCAATACGCAAAAAATAAGAAACGTAAATGGCGTATTCTTCGTTGAGAATAAATTTGCTTTTCTTTTTTTTTCTTTAGATATGACCTTATTGAATATCACGTAAACAAATGTACGAATTTAATATTAATTTCTTTGTATGAAAAATAAGCGGAACTTTAGATTGGAAGATTTTAAAATTTACTACGAACAATACGTAATCGTTGTAAGAAAAATAAATGACAGATTCGTAGTCGAGGATAAATATTTAATTTTTTCGTACAAAATCGTGTTGCGAGAAAATACGAGAAGGTTCCTTTTTCGGTGGGAGATGGAGCTGAATCCTCGTAGGGAGAATACGATCGATGATGCTTCCTTTGCAAAGGAGGGAGACTTCCCTCTCCCTCTCTCTCTCTCTTCTTTCCTCCCTTTTTCGATCTGTTCGGAAACGCGACGATTCGCGACGATTCGCGACGAGGCGCACGTTGTTTCGTTCTTCTAACTGGATGCGGTAGGTCTTTGCGAAGAGTGGGGGAAACGCTTAATCGCTCGATATTCTCTTTTGTTATTATTCGTTATCTCCTCGTCGAGATATTCGTACGTATATCTTAATAACACGGATCGAATTATTAGAAAATTAATTGGATAATTGTAACGATTGCAATCGCATCTCTTTTAACGATTATTAATTGGTAACGTTATACGCACACATATATTATTCGATATTATATTACCGTAACGTCACAAGATCTAAACGAGATATACATATGCAATTAGAGATCAAAACGATCAACTTTGGGATTTATTTTATTTGATAGAATCGACCGAAATAACCTCTTATATATGTATGTGTTTATAGTTTGTAACGAACGATTCGCAAAAACAGGATACAAAGATTTCTTGGAATTTTTCCACGAGAGATTTCTACGAGGCTGTGCGTCGTTGTCCTTGAAGATATATTATCAATTCATCGTTGACTCTTGAACCAGTGATTACGAAGACTGCCGAGAGTTATCATTAACGTTACAGCTAGACGATAAGCAACGTTTCTCCTTCGTTAAATATTATACGAACATATTTTTACGTATAACAGATCTAACAAAATTTTCTTTTTAGTTCGCTGAATATTATTTAATTCTATTGAGAGAGCGAGAGAGAAAGAGAGGTGGAGAGACGGAGAGGGAGGGAGAGAGAGAGAGAGAGAGAGAGAAATTACGTATTATCTCTCGGGAAGATTACATTATAGTTTTGACGACTTGTTCGATTAAATTTCAAGAAGATTTTCTCGATCGAAAGTGTACATTAAATTGTCTCTTGGATCGTATAAATGCATCTTATATACACCATTTATTTCTCTGTAATAGATATCGTTAATGATTATATATATATATATATAGTATATAGACTGTATATGGAAAACGAGTATATAAATCTCTATTAATACTCATCGAGATACGTCTTATCGAAACGTTATTTGCTCTGTGTTTTTCTCATTTATTTAATTTTTCTTTGGTTTGTACATAGATATATACGATTCTAGCTTATAGATCCTATAGAACCGTAAATAAATAGTACGAACCGAAGTGTGTGTGTGTGTGTGTGCGCGCGCGCGCGTAGGAGGGGAATTCTGCCTCGAGATGCAGCATCCGAGACGGATCGATAACTTTGCACCGATAATATTAACAGAATATTCCTTCTCTTTTGTCATTCAACGATAGTTCTTTTCTCGTTTATAAGTATATTTGTTTTCAAAAAAAAATACTATTTGGTATCTTTATATCGTTTATGAATACGTCGTTCAAAGTATTCGTTTTAAATTTCTTTTGTATCCACCTTGAAAGCGACGAACTCGTGTATCATGTGTTTAACCTTTCTGTTTTTTTTTATGTATTTTTACTTTATTTTAGCAATAGAAATTTTTATTTAGAAATTGTTATTTCATCTTAGCAGCGTTTAAGTCGTTCCCGAAGGTCAATATTAAAAATACATTTACAGGTTGAGAAAAAAAAAACTTATCGATGGACTCGATGACTCTTTTTATATTTTTCTCAAGGTCATAAGTCAAGAGAAAGATCAGCGTTAGCGATTCAACATATGTCATAATTTATCGCATCAGAAATGATACAATTATTTAATAAGAAATGAGACGAGTATTTAATAGAAATAGAAGTTGAATTCATTATTTTACGAATAAATAAAATCGTTACGAATTCGAGACTAGATCTATTTGTAACGTTAGCTAGCCACGTTTAGCAGCTCTTTCCTGTTGAGACAAGCGTACCTAATGCTACGTGACGTTGGAAGGAAGTGGTTGAGCATATTTATGATTCCTTCTCGAGACTGGAGGCATACCTTCGGGGTTTACTTGCGATAAAAGTGGAAGTATCTGGGGCACGTATAATAAGGCATGCTTCGAACGTTAACAGTCTCACCGTCTTGTAGAATTCATGTTGTTGTTATTATTATTATCATTATCATTATTATTATTATTATTATTATTATTATTATTATTATTATTATCATCATTATTCATTTTTTATTTTTAATATATCAGAAGAGTTTTCAGAATAACAAAAAATGAATAGCTTGTAATAACAATAGATATTGATAATTGCGTATCGATAATTATTTATTTTTCAACCTGTAAATATAGTTTTAATATTGATACGACTTGACTATTTTGTAGTTTTTGTTTTTTTTTCTTTTTTTTTTTTCTTTCATTTTTCCAATGAATTGGACGAACTTAGAATACTCTTAAACACGGTGGTATTACAGTCGATACAAGTTGCATGATCGAAGGGCGTTGGTTGCCAGGATACTCCCTTTGTTTTGGATTTGCTTGTCTTAGGGTGTCCCATAAAAACGTTCCTTTGTTGAATCGATCGATGATAATTGCAGCACGATGATGCGTCATCCTTAAGCTATTCTATTTCTTTTACTTATACTTTTAATCACGAGTTCAAATATCCCCATTTTATTGTTATTCGTAATAAAATCAATTTGGAGTTTTGTTTTCCATAAAAAAAAAAGAAACCTCGTAGTATCAATTTTCATCAATTATTAATTTTTATTCCATGATTCTCTCTGATTTTTTTTTTTTTGCATAGCAATGAGCGAACTGAGATAACTGATAAAGTTTATCAACTTAAAACGCGATTCGAACGTTGTACACATTTATACTACATTCAACTAGTCATTCCTGTCTCGTCACGAGACTATTAGCTTAATAAGGAACTCGTAGGAGCGTTTAATGAAACCTTGCGCGAGTACGTATTAGTGCATTTATATTCGTTCGAGTTATGTATATCGTATGAGTTACGATCACTACGAAATGATTTATATCGATCGGGTAAATCGAAGATCTAATATAATTCTTCCTAGTATAATCAATTTCACGTTATAGGATAATTAAAATCGTACTACGATAACTTCTCGAATCCTTCGAGAATTCTTTTTGAATTTCTATTCGCCTGCGGCTTTAGACTTTTCATTGCAGGGACATTCATTTTATTCTTCCGACCAACGGTGAGAGAAGAGAAAGCAACCGGTCGCCGATAGGGATAAGAATAATTTTTTTTTCTTCTTTTCTTTTTTTTCTTTCTTCTTTTTTCTTTTGAATTGGAAGGCTAAGGAAACGATCGAGAGAAACGAAATGTGGGTGATGTCAATGTCATCGCTCTGATTTATTCGTTTTGCTAATGTATATGTAGTATATTTCCGATAACGTATCACAGAGAACAAATTTCTTTCTAGAGAAAGCTATAGAAAGCCATTTAGTTTACCCTTTGATAACAGAATATATATAAATATATATATATATATATATATATATATATATATAGAGAGAGAGAGAGAGAGAGAGAGAGGGGTATATATGTATTTAATGTAAGTTGTAAATAATGATGAGCTATTAAATGACATATTTAGTTTCAAACTCATTTATAAATTATTATTAACAATAATTATATTTAGCTATTGTATAGTTTAACTGGTTGGACATCGTTTGTTTTTGAATGACTTGACAATTGTAGAAAATTATTTAACGTCTCTACGACGTAAAATTACAATAGAATGCAATAGAAGATAATATGACATTATATTTTATCATATTATATCATAGAAATTTTTTATAGAATACAATGCTTATTCGATAGCAATATTGCTGCATTAGTAAAAATTTTTACAAAAAATTTTCTATGAAATGCAATATGAAAACATATATATATATATATGTATCTGATTAGAAAAATGTTAGAATATGAAAGGTATATGAAAGATTCTCGATAAGTATAAAATATAAGTGAATGTTCATCCTCTCTCCAGATAAACACATTCGTTAGAACGTATCGAACCAATGGAAATATTTTATTAGCTTTCGCGATTTATTGAAATCGGAGAGAGTTATCTCTCTAACTAGAAGTCCGAAAAATGTTCCAAGTCGTTAACATTTCGAATGAACGTTTAACGATCGTAAGTACTTACGTGTATCGTCTTCGATACGTGGTGATCCATCGACTTTCCATCAGCTTCCTGTCTCTCGAGAACAACTCTCGATCAAAGATTTATTTAACTGTGAAACTATCACGATCGTTCACTTTCCAGCGCGTTAAACTTGGGTGTTATTCTTTTTCTTTTTTTTTTTTGATTATTTTTTATTTTTTTTTTTATTTTTTTTCTTTCTTTTTTTCGATTCTTGTTTCTCACGGAGAATGTCCTGTTAATACAACCAAATCGTCGATAATTATCATCATCGTCATTACTACGATAATTAATACTCACGCGATATGTCTTTAACGAATGCATTTCGTTCTATTAATAATGATCGAAAGTTTGGTTTTATGTTCATTTCATTTCTTTATAACGTCTTTTTCAAACTGTATAATGAATGCACAAACGCACATAAATAAAAAATTTATAGAGAAATTTATAAATTTTATAAAGATAGAAATTATAAATTTATATATATGTATATATAAATTTGTTTGTGTGTGTGTATATATATATATATATATACGTAATCGTATTTGATAGAAAAAAATGTGTATTTTTTAAGTAGATACAAAAGACATTAATTTTTGCACTAATGTTTGGATATCCTCAAAAACGTATTTTTTTTTATTTTTATGATAATGTTTATTCTACTGAGAAATATGCATAGTCATGATCGAGTAGCACGAACAAGGGAGTTAATAAGAGTTTTAAACAAGAACGATACGAGTTATCGAGAGACTGGTTAACTGCATAGGCACTCGATAGCGTAGGAGGCTTGTCGGATATTTCTTTTTGCTTATGCTTCTCTTTTCCTTACCTTCTCTCTCTCTCTCTCTCTCCCTCTCCCATTTTTCTTTTTTTTTTATACTATGCGAAGATCATTTACGCCACGTCACTTCCATTTACAAATTTATCCAGGTGCTTTTGCTTGTCTATAACGATAAGCGAGTCGATGCGTACGTGTAAGTTTTCGCACGAATAAATTTAACTATTTATTGTGTGTGTGTGTGTATGATCATTTATTTAGTATTTTTAGTCGATTACCATGTATATATTAAGCATTCTTGGATAATAAAATATTAATAATTGTCATATAAGTTATCATATATATATATATACACGTATGTATCTATGTATAAAGTTACAAATTATAAAATAAGCTATGCAATTTACTATTATAACATACAAAAATTTACAAAGCATAAGAATAATAAATCGTGAAATAGAGAAAAAAGCAAATGAAAATACAAATAGAATCCTTTCGTAAGTCGCAAAGACCTTTCGTTAATATTTATAAAAATTTATTAAAATACATAGTTTTCCTTTTCAAACGCATCCAAGGAAATCACTCGCATAGTTAACCGTACATGTTGTTAAAAAGAGAAAGAAGAGGGTTGGTAAGATACGGGAAGCCATTTCACTTTCTCGCGATTAGGAACGCGTAAGAACGGCAAGAACGAAGGAAGTGCGTGCCACCTGCGATGACATACGCCGTGGAGTCCATTGGAACAATCGTCGGCACAGCTGCAATTAAGTACAACATAGAAACGCATAAATTCATTATAGCTACGCAAAGAAACGGTTAAGAATGTCCTCTATATGTCTTCGATGGCTAACCTACTTTCCTTACAATTTTATTAATAGATCTTGCGAGAACACGTACTAATAATATCCTTATTTGAATTTTATTTCTTCTAGATGAATTCATTTTTAATCGACTCTGCTATTAACCAACCCCCCTCCCCAATTATAATTCGTTTCAGTAAATACTTGTTAATGTTGAACGAAGTAGTAAATATTTACTTAGATCAATTAATATTTTATTTGTCGTATCGAAATAATTTTTTAATCGACTCTTCTATCGACCATCTCGATACTATACCATTGCCGTTGATTGAGATACGACGTACTGTAAAATATTAAACATTCCTAAATTACTTGTTAACCAAATTTAAAATCTTCTTTGTGACCTATTCAAAGAATGAGTTCAATAATAATTTACTTGTACGTTTTTCCTCTCAACTTTAGATTTCTCGAGAAAATATCTAATCGATGAAATTTCTCCTGTTTATCCCTCTATCCAAGTATTAAATTGGACGATTTACGGTTGTCCGATCGACGAAGTCAATTTTATCTCTCGTTTATACTTGGATATATTCATATATATATATATATATAAAATGTATGTATGTATATGTATATGTATATATGATATCTAGGAAGTTGAAAGAAAAGATTCCGAAAGTCACGAGAGTTTGCATTGCAAGAAAGTGTTAAACCTAAATAGAAAAATATTAGTGAAAAAGGAGTTTTGATCGAGTTTAGAGAAGGAAAAAAAAGGAAAGAAAAGAAATGATCGAAGTTGTCTATCGACGATCGTTCGTCATCGGCTTATCAACAGGATCGTTCTCTTGCGAGTTAATAAGAAAACGAGAACTCTTTCTCTCTCTCTCTCTTTCTCTCTGTTGAACTTCTCGACCGTTCACCGACGAGTAAAAAGGATTTAGAAATGCGTATGTGTGTGTATGTGGCAAATAAGCTGCTTCATATACGGAGACAAAGAGAAAGAAAGAGAGAATAATAAATGAGATGGAGAAAGAGAGGGAGTATATAAGCGTTTCACTTTCTCATGAGACGTGTTAACACCTTCTTCTTCTTCTTCTTCTTCTTCTTCTTCTTGCTCTTCTTCTTCTGTTTCACCTTCTTTCTCTTCCTGTTCGTCATCATCTTCTTCTTCTTTTACACACGAACGGAATAACATATACTGCAGTATACGTGTATAACGCAGAGTCTGGTTTCTATTTCATCCGGTAGTAGTAGCAAAAGGAGTACTTCCGGCGGATGTACAAGGCCATTGTTTTTGCCGAACCGAGAAATGAACTAGCTGCGAAAACGTATGTGTCGCGTATTTTCATTACGAATTTTATACCCGCCTTTCTCTCGTCTACCACGTTAACATTGCGTTTTTGATACTTCCTTTCGTCTCGTGCTTGACCAACGAGTCATTTCGATATTTTTAAAAAGAGGGAGAGAAAAACAATTTTCTTTTTTTTTTTTAATAAATAGCATCGTATTCAGTATTTTTTACTGAAATTTTATTACTACGATATCGTAGTATTTATCATCGTCCGAATTTTGTCGATGTATTTTATTATTATCATAGATACTGTAATATCGTACTATCACTGTGTCGATATTTTCAGTATTTTGTATTTAAATAAATAACAATACATTTTTTGAGTGAATTTTTTTCTACTCCACTTTTTCTGCATTTATTATTTTTATATTCTTTTTTATTCGATGAAACCAGCATTTCTTTAATTTTTTTACTTTTTTTTTTTTAACATAGTTTTACATTTTTTTTTCTTTCCATATTTATATATATATATATATATATATATATATATATAAACAAACAGACAGATAGTACGCATTTTCCAGATTTTTCGTTCGAGTTTTGATAAAGATTAATGTCCTGATAACGGTGTATGCTCCATTGCAGCTGATATTCGGTGTTAATCGATAACTTTTCAGGCTGTCATGAATCGTTTGAATCGACGTTAGATACATGTGTTCCTTCTATAAATAGGATATATTTATCCGTATACATGTTGATTGGTATAGTCATTGCAAGAGGATAAGGAAGTTGGAAAACGATAGATCATGATTTCACGGTTATATACACACGAACGTTTAGAATTTCTAGTAGGCGATGATATTCTAATATATAAAATCTTATTATGTTAGCATTTTGATTCAATTTTTACAGTGATGAAACATACAATTTTATTGCGTTATTTTCATGATAAAATTTTCGTGATATATGTACGCATGTATATACTCGAGCAAAAAGCTTCCAAGTAATTTTTAAAATCAATTACTCTTTTTCGAGACTTTCCGGGCTACTTTTTTTCGAATCGTAAAGCCAATGCAATCGATTTTTAAAATCATCCGGCAAGTTTCTTGATCCACCTAGAAACTTTTGGATTATGCTGTACAATTTTTTTCTTATAATACAATAAGAAACGTTGAAGAGATAAATTATATAAGAGATGGATGAATACTTCAGAAATTTTTAGATAAATAATCTGATACGGGATATTCTTTTGTGTTTCTACGGGGAAAAAAAAAAAAGACAAGTAGATCCCTCGTAATCGAAAAGAAACACGTATTTAAACGTCGGATATGAGAAAGCAAAAAGATAGGAGGATTATTCCCGATACTTTCACAGTTTCGAGAGGCCGATTGTTGTTCGGCGAAGATTCACGAGATAAAACAAACGTGACGCTGTAGGTGAAACAAGGCTTTAAAATCGTGTGTTACGAGCGATTAAACGTCATGCATTCGATTTTCTCCTCTTTCTTAGAGAATTCCCCCCATCTTTTATATACGTGTATTGCGTCTGTGTTTCCGTCCGTGTGTGTGGAAGTATTTACGTTCTTCTTCCTTTTCGCCTAC